>SNQJ01S0113508.1:0-28230 GCA_010110895.2 Picea sitchensis
TCTAGTTCCAAATATTGTTGACATGAGATAACCATGAATTCATAGAATTCATTATTTATCTCCTACAGCTTGACTAACTATGTTGTCATTTCGATTGCACAATCATCTTGGATTTATATTATCTTTCATTTGTTTCCTATCACATTCTTTTTTCTAGCATGTCCACCTCATATTGGAGTTCAACACGCTACAATGCACCTCACCCACCTCCTTCTCACACCTATGTAAACCATGATGGGCCTCCCAAAGGTCACATAGAACATGGCATTGATGCTTGCAATGTTAATCATGCCCCATATAAATCATGGAGTGGATAGACCAAGCTAGAGAAATTACAATGAAAATCCACCAAACACTAGCCCAAACCACACATTCTAGGCGCCCTCCATTTTGTATCCCTTTTTCCAAAAGGAGGCTAGATTCAGGGCTCCAATTGAACTCCAAATAAACCCCACAAACCTTCGACATATTTAACCCACTAGATAGACTATCCATTATGTTGAATGCTTGTGAAGGAATAAGAGAGCGTGGTGCGAGCTAAAGTCTTAATTCCCCATCGATTTCCAGAAATATGGTGTGGCATTTGTCTCTAATTTGTTATGTCCCCATAAATGCTAGCATTACAACAATACAAGGTTGTAACATTGTTGATTTGTGTCGCTATATCCCATTCTCCTCAATACCAATTTTTTTGTTAGGACGCATTAGGATTTGTTGATGTTAAATTGCAATGATTTTGCTTCATTCTCTCGACACGCAAAACATGCAAAAATTTTGTTGTTTTCCTTTTATGTTGTGTTTGTGTCTGATTGCATCGATGTGGTGTCATTATTGTGTCATAGCTGCATCTTTATAATATGTAATGTGTCATGTGTCATGTGTCATGTGTGTCCTAATTGCATTATTTACATCAAGTTAACATCTTATTAATATTAATTGTATAGTTTCGTGTTAGATTCAATTTAGTGTTGTGATATTGCATTTGATAAAAAAAAAATCAAATGTTATGAATTTTTTGTTAAATTTGCACAAAATTTTAATTTCGTCAAAGCATGTCACGCTCAACATACCAAGTGTATTACAAAGGAGGATAATACATGCATTTCTATGAAAATACTAGCTTAATCCAATTTTCAATCATTATCAAGTCTTAAAAAATCTATTTTTTTAAAGGAAGCTTTCTACACTCATTTTCAAGTAAGTGGTCATTTGAAATCAAAGTAACAAGTTCTCATAGCGGTGAGATTTGCATCAAATGCAACCAATTCATGTATTCTTTTTCTTTTTTTTAATTCCAAAGAAAAAGAACATTATTTGTTCCAATGAGAACAAAAAATACACTCTTCAACTGCTCCTAGGCACAATACATAAAAAGATACATGATCTTCACTAACCTTCATGGTCCCATTGTACAGTCCCTCATAGGCTAGGTGAAAATATGTGTATACAATCAATTCTTTGAGAATATCAAGAGATATTTAATACCCCTTCAAGTTCCAAAATGGCACAAAAAACAAAACTTTCCATAATTACAGTTCTATTGACTAACATATTACAAATTTGAAATCAAAATGAAATAGCCCAAACAAGACCAAGTCTCTGCTAAAAACATAACATAGAAATTTATCTAGAATAAACTAAAGTTCCATCTTAAAACTCCTCAATTAGAACGTTATCCTCCAAAAGTTGAAGGCCATCCTTCGACAAAGAGTCTGCAGTCAAATTCTTCTCTCTATAAACATGCATAAACGTGATAACCTAAAATAGAGAAGTCACATCCTTCAACTGCTCATCTAAGGGGAGAAGAGTAGTATCCTAAACCTACAATTGATTGTTCCTCCATTTGATTATCATTAAAGAGTCGTCGAATACTTGGAGGTGGAGCTGACCCTGATATAATGCTAGTTTCTCGAGAAATTTGAACACCATAAATTCACCAATAATGTTTGTACCCCCACCCAAATTTGCTTTTATATAGAAATATTGTAGATATAAAATAAATAGGATACCTTCCAAACTAAGATAGAGACTTTTGGTAGGGCCCATCAAAAAAAACCCAAGCATGGGTTTTATCTACCACCACTTCCACTTTAGGCCTAACCTTAATAGCTTTTGAAATGGATTTGAACATATGGGAAATAACACATATCTAGGTCGAGGTTTGAAATGATGGAATGGACTTATCTTCAAATATTGAGGCATTTATCATAATCCAAGTGCCTCACATAACCAAAAAAGGAATTGACCTATACTTCTTCAATTACCCCATGAATAACATTTTTTTAGAAAGTCTTCATGAGTTGCTAAATTCCATCAATTATTTAACCATAGCCCTTGTTCTAGTTCATTCCATACTTTTTGTGAGTAGGGATAGCCTAGGAAAATATTATGAGTTGTTTCCTCCCCATTTCAACAAAGCATACAAATGACAGGGCCTGCCTTATTTCTTTTATGCAGTAGATCCCATGTAAGAACTTTGTTATGCAATGTTAGCCACATCATCAACTTAGTATTAAGTGGACCTTTCTTCCATATCTTCAACTATCGCCACTTACCATCCTAGATATCCATCCCTTGAATAGCATTGTATCCCAAATACAACGTTGACGGAGATGACGTTCACGTTTCATGATTAAAGAAGGTGATTGGAACTAAGTGCCAAACTCAAACCCATTTCCTTCAGTTGGATGGAACCTTCTTCATCCAACTCAAGGAAATGGGTTTGAGTTTGGAACTTAGTTCCAATCACCTTCTTTAATCATGAAACGTGAAAAACATGATGGAGCTTAGAATCATTAGGCATAGCTAACTAGTAGGCAACAAGCCCCACATGCTTGAGAATGGCATTAGGACCATAAAATTTGGGAGCAAGCTTCTGAAAATATTCAGCTTTCATTCAATTTTTCTTATAAGGTTGTAGACGAAGAAACCCCTGGTCCCCTTAAAAAAATTGACGTTCAGAATGACCTTGATCGGCATGCTGCTTCATGTAATTTTAAGCCATCACCAAATTGTCTTTGAGGTTACGGAGAATGGCCTCACGTACTGTTAGATTTTTTCAACCTCCTGAACCTTAGAGACACATGGAATTTATGAGAGAATTGATGGTGGCTTTTGTCCATATATTGCTTCAAAAGGAGTCATGCGAGTGGTTGTATGGTAAGATGTGTCGTACCACCATTCAGCTAGTGGTAACCACTGAGCCCACTGATGATTGTGGTCATATGAAAAACACCTTAAATATGTTTCCAAACACTTGTTGATAATTTTAGTTTGGCCATCAGTCTGGGGATGATAGGTGGTGTTGAGATGTAATTGGGTTCCCTGTAGCTTGAACAATTCTTTCCAAAATTTGTTGGTGAACATGGGATCCCTTTCAAATACAATGAATGCAGCAAGCCATGAATTTTGAAGATATTCTCCATGAAAACTTGGGCCACTATGGATGCGATGAAGGGATGTTGCAGAGTACATAAATGAGCATATTTGGAAAGATGATCAACCACCACCATGATGACTGCCTTGTTTCCATATTTAGGGAGGCCGACAATGAAATCCATAGAAATATCCCACCAAATAGAAGGGGGAATTGGAAGGGGTTGGAGTGTGCCATGGGCTTTGACTATTTCTCCCTTGTTGCATTGATAGACATCACATTCAGTCACAAAGGTGCAGACATCTTGTTTCATACCATCCTAGAAAAAAGAATGTTTGACCCTTTCATAGGTTTTGGTAAACCCGAAATGCCCAGCAGTGGGTGAAGCATGAAGCTAAGAAAGCACCATAGATTTAAGTTGTGACCGTTTGCATAAATATAAACGACCTTTGTAGCGAAGCTCATTATTGTGCCAATAGTACCCTAGAGAGGTTGGATGATTTGCTTGCAATTACTGGATCAGGTGAGATATTTTGGGATCTTGCAACCATTCCTGCTGAGCACCTTGGAGCCAATTGGGTACAATGAAGGAGAGGGAAAAGAGAGACCCTTCTTCTTCATATTTTCAGGAAAGAGAATCAATAACCACATTTTATTTTCCCTTCATGTAAATGATCTCATAATCATAGCCAAACATCTTGGTGACCCATTTTTGTTGCACAGGGGATGAAATTCTTTGTTCCGGAAAATACTTGAGGCTCTGGTGATCAGTTTTAATCTGGAAGCATTTCCCCAATAGAAGGATGCCAGAGAGACACGGCATGCATAATAGACAACATTTCCTTTTCATAGATAGATTGGCCCAAATTTTTGTCTGAAAGTTATTTGTCGTTGAAGGCCAAAGGCCGACCATCTTGCATGAGTACTACCCCAATTCCTTTTTTGGAAGCATCACATTCCAAGACAAAATTCTTGGTGAAGGTGGGAAGGGATAGGACCAGAGTCGTGCACATAACGTCTTTCAAGCCCTAGAAGGATTGGTTATCTACTAGAGTCCAAGTGAAGGAATTCTTTTTAAGGACAACAGTGAGAGGTCCTGCAATTTTTCCAGAATTCTTAACAAACTTGTGATAATAACCTGTTAAACCCATAAATCCACGCAATCTCTTAAGAGTTTTACGGTGAGGCCAATCCTTCATAGCTTCAATTTTCTTAGGATCCACACGTACACCGTCCTTTCCCACAATATGACTGAGGTAATCCACTTATGAGGCTCCAAAGGCACATTTAGATTGTTTGAGAAAACATTGGTGCTAAGAGAGGAGATGGGGAACTTGATCCACATGGGCAAGATGGGATGTCTAAGTTTTACTATAGATGAGAATATCATCAAAGAAAACAAAGAAAAAATGATGGAGAAAAGGATGGAAGACATGATTCATGAGACTTTGGAAGGTGGAGGGGGCATTACACAGGCCAAAGGGCATGACCAAGAACTCATAGTGACCCTCATAAGTTCCAAAAGCAGTCTTGCAAATGTATACTTATTTCATATGTATCTAGCGGTAGCCAGAATGGAGATCAAGTTTTGTAAAGTACTGAGCACCACCCAATTCATCCAAGAGATCATCAATGACAGGAATGGGAAACCTGTCTTTGATGGTGAGTTTATTAAGGGAATGAAAGTTAGGACACATGCACCAAGTACCTTCTTTCTTGAGTATCATGACCACAGGAGAAGAATAGGGGTTGGTACTAGGGAGGATAACACCCGCTTGGAGAAACTCCTACACAATTTTATCAATTTCATTATTTTGGGCAAAGGGATGACAATAAGGGAGAACATTGGGATGAAGACTACCGGGAACAAGGGGAATGGAATGATCATGAACACCACAAGAAGGGGGAATCCCCTGAGGAGTGGAAAAAATAGCTTGGTGTTTGGAGATGATATATTGGAGGTCAGGATGCATTGAGGGTGTCTCAACTACTTGAATGGAATGGAGTTGAGAAATAATACATGAATGACCTTTCTTAAGAAGCTTTTCCATTCGATGGGAACTGATGATCTCAGGAGAACCTATTGTGAGTACTTAGAATTGATATTGTTGTCCCTCCTGGTGGAATTGCATGGTTAATTCCTTAAAATCCACGAGAATGGGGCCTAGAGTGCGTAACCATTCAGCACCTAGTATAATGTTGCAATTCCCCCATGTAGATGGAAAACATGTGAGATTTCAGGTCGTACTGTCCAATTTGAAGATGTATATTTTCACAACGCCCATCACATTTCCTGGACCCGCCATTGGCTATCATGATTTGAAAATTGTTGACTGTGTGAATATAGCAATTGGTTTCTTGAGCAATGCAATGGTGATTAAAATTATTGGTGCTTCCACTGTCAACAAGGATGATTACTTTCATATGCTTAATATAGCCAATGAGCTTAGGGTTTGGGGAGAAGAGAAGCCAGTGAGGGCATTCAATAAAATCAGGGGGTCAAATTTGGGTGGGTCAACAGGCTTTGTAGTAGCATCGAGAAGGGGTATCTCTTCAACGATGGAAACTACATCTTCTTCTTCAGCAACATCCTCTCAAATGGCCATAAAAAGTTTTTTTTCTTTACACTTGTGCCCAGAAAAATATTTTTCATCACAATTATAGCAAAGACCCTTGAGTTGGCGCTCAACCATTTCAGCCCAAGTTAATTTCGGGACCTTGAGGGAAGTGGCAAGGGGGTCAGGATTTGTGAGTCGAGAGCGAGGAATAAAAGAGGGTTTTTTGTTCTGGTAAAAAACTACTTGTTGGGATTCTTTGGCACGTTTAGTAGATTCCAACCAAGTCTGAGGGTGAGCCATGAGGACCTGGGCTTGGATTTCATCTTTTAGGTCATTGATAAATCATTCCCAGAAGAACGCATCTTTCATGCCCTCCGTTCTGAAGGCCAAAAGATCAAAGGTAGTTATAAATTCTTCCACTATTCCTAACTATTTCAACTTGGTCAAACGTCCTAAATAATGGGTGCCAGTGTCAAAGCATTCATAGATCTCTGCAACCAACTGGGTTCATGCAATATACCCCTGGCGTGCATTTTTACACAATTTCCACCATTTCCAACATTTATAATCCAAATAGAGAACATTATAACAAAGTTTGGCCAACTCATCGATAATGTCATGCAGAGACAAATAATGCTCCATTTGAGTGACCCAACCCGTGGGGTCAGAGCCATAAAATGTATTGACCTCAACTTGGGGAATACAGGGCTCACGATGAAAGGAGTTGGATTGAAAAAGCATATAATGGGAAGAATCGACACCATCTAAGTGGGACGGTTGATCCAAGGAGGAAGGGCCCTGGGGGTGGTTCAACAACGGTTTGACAACAGACTGAAGGGTAGAAAATTCTCCCATGAATTTGGCATCCATGGCGTCAGATTGTTGCTAGACTTGGGTCTCGATTTTTGCAATGCGAGAATGTTGAAATATTGTAACTGCAAATAGTATTCTATTTATTATTGAGTTATTATTCATTATATCAATCCCCTTTTGTGGATTGGTCAAACCCTAAATATATTATGTAAATTGAGAAGTCGGCCCCCAGGCTTATTAAATTGGTTTTAACCACTAAGAAGACAAATCTGCCCTGCCCAGTGAAGAGACACCTTTCCATCACATGCCAATTTGTATAAATAATGGAATCCAATGCCTCATTTGATCACTCACTCAGTGTGCAAGTTTGGTAGCTGCAATTGGTATAAGAAGGAAGAGAGAGATGCATTGCTCAGTAGAGGATATTCTCTAGTGTTTGGTTTATTGTATTGTCATTATATTGGCTATCTATATTAAGGAAGTTTTTATTGGGTTTTCTCCCCCATGAGGGTTTCCAAGGATAAATGTTGTGTATCTTGTGATTGTGTTTCTCTCAGTGATCCTATCTATGTTATGGTTATCTAGTAAATTGAAAAGAAACCTAATAATAGCTTAAACCTTACCATGGTATCAGAGCTAAACTGAAGAGAGCATCTTTCACTGGATAAAGAAAAACATCATTGTTGTCGTACAAGAAAATTAGGACTTTTTGTTGAAGAGGAATATCAGCCTAAAAATCATCTAGAAAAGTGCACCCTAGCCTAGGGAACTCTTTGGCACCTTCAGCGCACTTTTTCAGTGGATAGAACTCCCAAAAAGTGAAACCCTAGTTTTCACTGCTACCAGAAAACTAGAAGTAAAACTAGGAAACCAGAACCAGTACTATAAGTACCAATCCATAATTTCGTTGGTCAAGTTTGAAAGGGAAAATTTTGGATTTTCTGAAATCTAACTGCACCATGCTACTCGCCTCAGCCAAGCATACCTCCTGGTAAGTTCAAAATTAAAATCTGATCATTTTCAATTTTTGGTCATTTTCCTAGCTCCAGGTAAAGATGTATGCAAGCACTAAGCTTGTTGACAAGCTAGAAGGTGTGGAAAACTTTCGTGCCTGGAATTATAGGATTGCACTCGTTCTTGAAGAGAATGACGTAGCAAGATTCATTAAAGAAGATGTACCATAACCTACCAATGTTGTAGCTAAAGCAAAACACCAAAATGACACAGTTAGGGCCAAGAGAATCATTGCAGATTCCATTAAAGATCACTTGATTCCTCAAGTGGCTTCAAATAATACTCCAAAAGAAATGTTTGATGCCCCAACCATATTGTATGAAGGAAATAACATCAATCGGAAGATGAATCTAAGAACTCAACTCAAAAGTACAAAGATGCAGAAAGGAGAAATAATTCAGTAATATTTCTCTAGAATATCACAATTCAAAGAACAACTAGAAGCAATTGGTGATACTCTAGATGAAGATGAACTTATAATGATAGCCCTTAATGGTCTCACAAGAACTTGGGATGCATTCATCCAAACTATTTGTTCGAGAAAGAAGAAATTAAAATTTGACAGTCTTTGGGAAGAATGTGTTCAAGAAGAAGCAACAGTAGCTAACCGAGAAGCATTACTATCAAGAGATGAAGATCAAGCCCTAGCTACTCATACTAAAGGAGGAAGAAAGAGGTCTTACTTCCAAAAAGAAACTCATAAAGAGTCTCACTCCCAAAATAAATCCATACATAAAGAATCTCACCCTCCAAGGAGATTCCAGAAGTTCCAGAAAGGTCAAAGAAGAGAAAAAGATTTATCATCCTACCAATGTTACCATTGTGACAAGATGGGACATATTCCTAAGAATTTTCCAATTAGACGAGAAGAATACAAGAAGAGAAACAAGAGGCACCATGCCCAAATAGTTGAAGATGAAGAGCCACCCACAAAAATGATAAAAGAACAGATTGAAGACTATGTCTTAATCTCTGCCCTCTCAAGATCAGTGTCACCTGGTAACGACACTTGGCTCATAGAGAGTGGTTCTTCCAAGCACATGAAAGGTCCTTTTCTCTTGCCTTACAGAAAAGAAGTTTCCCCATAAAGTTACACTTGGAGATGATTATCAATACCCTATCAAAGGAGTAGGAGAATCAAATTACAAACTTGATTCAGGGGCCCCAATGAAAATGAAGGATGTACTTTATGTACTAGGTTTGACAAAGAACTTACTTTCTATCTCAGCTTTAGAGAAGAAAGGATTCAAATTTGCCTTCATAGATGGAGAAGTTATTATGTGGCCCAAAGGAAAAACCATGGAAGAAGCAATTGTTATTGGAAAAAAAGAAGATGGCTTGTATAAGCTAAAGGGTCACTCAGAAGCATCATTGATCCATTCCATTGAGAATCCATGTGAAATTTGGCATAGAAGACTAGCTCACATCAACTACAAGGCATTACCATATGTAAGCAAGGCAGTCACAGGTCTACCAGAATTCAAGGTTGTCCATAAAGGTGTGTGCAACGGATGTGCACAAGGAAAGAACATCAAGAACCATTTCCCAAAAAGAGACAGTAAAGCAGAAGGAGTCATAGCGCTCATTCACTCAGATGTATGTGGCCCAATGACATCAACCTCCTTCAGTGGGTATGTATATTATGTGTCTTTTATTGATGACTATTCTTACAAAACCTGGGTTTACTTTTTGAAATCAAAAGATGAAGTGTTCAGTAAATTCAAGGAATTCAAAGCCTTGATAGAGAATCTCTCTGAAAGAAAGATCAAGATACTCAGGTCAGATAATGGAGGAGAATAAACCTCAAAATAGTTTGCAAACTTTTGCAAATATGCGGAGATCAAGAGGGAGCTCACCACTCCCTACAATCCTCAACAAAATGGTGTAGGAGAAATAAAGAACAGAACTATAATGGAAGTAGTGAAGACTATGATCCATGATCAAGATCTTCCAATGCACTTATGGGCAGAAGCAGCAAAAACAACAGTATATGTACAAAACAGATTGTCCCATAGTGCACTTGGGTTCAAGACCCCTCAAGAGATGTTCTCCTAAAAGAAGCCATAAGTAAGCCATCTCAAAATATTTGGCTGTACATTATTTGTACACATTCCGAAAGAGAAGAGAACCAAGTTGGACCCTTCAAGAAAGAAGGGAATATTTGTTGGATACTGTGAGGTCTCCAGGGCCTTCAAAGTTTATATACCAGGTTACCATCATATTCAAATCAGCAGGGATGTAACCTTTGATGAAGATGCAGCACTCAAGAAATCAAGAAGATGATAGCTTGAAGAAATATATGAAGAAGAACCTGTGGCTCCCAGAGTTGCAGAACCAGTGAGGGAAGTCATAACTTCCCCTGATGAGGAGATTCTAGAAGATCGTGACATAATAGAATCCCAAGAACCTCCCTAGATGACGATCTCCCACAAGAGAAATCCAGCCTGAGCAAGGGAACTTATTCAAGATGGAGATAAGTATGGTGCCCCCAAAAGAACCATGAGACAAGTCAATAAACCCAAGTCATTCTCCAGTTATATGGATTTGATGTGTGATCTATTAGAGAAGGAGCCTAATTTATTTGAAGAAGATATTCAGAAGAAATAATTGGCAGATGCCATGACAGAAGAATATCAATCCATTATAAAGAATGAGGTATGGGAAATAGTTCCCAGACCAAAGATAAAGGATGTGGTATCTTCCAAATGGCTTTTCAAAATAAAACATGTTGTCGATGGAAGTATTGAGAAATATAAAGCAAGGTTTGTTGCTCATGTATTTTCTCAAAAGGAAGGCATTGACTATGAAGAGATGTTTTCTCCTGTAGCCAGATACACTTCAATCAGAACCATCATAGCTCTTGCAGCTAAGATGAAGTGGAAGTTACACCACATGGACATGAAAACAAATTTCTTGAATGTTGTCATTGAACAAGAAGTGTATATAGAACAACCTCAAGGGTTTGAAGTTGAAGACAGGAAGACTCATGTCTGCAAGTTGATGAAGGCTCTGTACGGATTGAAGCAAGCTCCTAGAGCTTGGTATGGAAGGATTGACGATTTCCTGACGATCTTGGGCTTTACCAAGAGTAAAGTTGATTCTAACCTTTACTTAAGGGTTATGAATGATGAGCATGTTATATTGTTGTTGTATGTGGATGACTTATTCTTAACTGGAGAAGAAAATCTCATCACTGATTGTAAGAAGAAGCTCGCTGCAAAATTTGAGATGAAAGACCTTGGCCTAATGCACTATTTATTAGGTCTTGAGGTCTGGCAGAGCCCAGAGAAGATCTTCCTTAACCAAGGGAAGTATGAAGTTGAAATACTGAAGAGATTTGATATGTTGGAGTGCAAAACCATGAATACACCCATGGAAACAAAAATGAAGCTCCTAGTTGACACTTCGTCAGAATTGATTGATGCTACGTTGTACAGACAAATAATTGGATCGTTGATGTATCTGAAGAACACCAGGCCAGATATATCTATTGTTGTGAACACCTTGAGTCAATTTCTGGTAGAGCCCAGACGTGTTCACCTGGTTGTTGCAAAACATGTGATGAGGTACCTTAAGGGTACATTAGATTGTGGTCTCAATTATAGTCGAGATCATGACTTTAGACTGAGTAGTTATACCGATTCAGATTGGGCTGGAAGTGTCTCTGACAGAAAGAGTACTTCAGGATGTTGTTTCAGTCTGGGGCCAGCCATGATCTCATGGCAGAGTAGGAAGCAATCAAGCATTTCTCTTAGCATGGCAGAAGCAGAATACATTGTTGCATGTTCCGCCAGTTGTGAATCCATATGGCTTTGAAAGTTGTTGAGAGGTCTATTCGATCTGGATATGGAAGAAACCATGATCCTATGTGATAACCAGAGTTGCATAAAGATGACAGAGAACCCTATGTTCCATGAAAATTCAAAACACATAGAGATCCGATATCATTACATCTGTGATATGGTGAAGAGAGGAGCCATAAAGCTCCAGTCTGTTAGCACGAATGAACAAGTTGTAGATGTGTTGACCAAGCCTCTATCTCGTGTAAAGTTTGAACACTTTCGAGATAAGCTTGGTGTAGTTTGAAAGGACCTCCCTCGAAAGGGGGAGTAGTGTTGTGATGCCATCCTAGGGCTGAAGATTTCCAGCTTCGTGTTGATGTTGTTGTGATGCCATCCTAGTGTTGAAGATTTCCAGCTTCGTGTTGATGTTGTTTTGATGCTAGCCTAGTGCTAAAGATTTCCAGCTTCGTGTTGATGTTGTTGTGATGCTAACCTAGTGCTAAATATTTCCAGCTTCGTGTTGATGTTGTTGTGATGCCAGCCTCGTGCTAAAGATTTCCAACTTCATGTTGTTGTTGTTGAGATTCCAGCTTTGTGCTGAATATTTACAGACTAGTGTTGATGTTGATGATGCTCCATCCTTCGTGTTGTGATGTTGTTGTTGTTGATGACCCTCCAGCCTTCGTGTTGTGATGTTGTTGTTTTTTATAATGCTCCAACCTTCCCGCTGTGGTGCTGCTATTGTTGATGTTGTATCAGCCTTGTGTTGTTATTGATGATGATGATGTATTAGTGTTATACTAATCCATGTTGATGCAAATGATGATGATGACATTCCAGCTCCCTGTTGTGGATGATGATATTGATGATGAGAAAAACTTCCAATGATTTATAGATATTCCATTCAGTGTTCCAAATGTTGTTGATGTTGTTGCCCTCTCTCTCTCTCATGATGATGTTATAGAATACCCTTCTTGTTAATGGGAAGTGTTGAAATATTGTAACTACAAAGCGTATTCTATTTATTATTGAGTTATTATTCATTAAATCAATCCTCTTTTATGGATTGATCATGTCGGGCATTGTAATTGACCAAATCCCCTTTTGTGGATTGGTCAAACCCTAAATATATTATGCAAATTGAGAATTCGTCCCCCAGTCTAATTAAAGTGGTTTTAACCACTAAGAAGACAAGTCGCCCCTACCCAGTGAAGAGACACCTTTCCAACACCTGCCAGTTTGTATAAATAAAGGAATCCAACACCTCATTTGATCACTCACTCATTCACTCACTCGATGCACAAGTTTGGTAGCTGCAATTGGGAGAAGAAGGAAGAGAGAGGTGCATTGCTCAGTAGAGGATATTCTCTAGTGTTTGGTTTATTGTATTGGCATTGTATTGGCTATCTATATTAAGGAATTTTTTGTTGGGTTTTCTCCCCCATGAGGGTTTCCCAAGATAAATGTTGTGTATCTTGTGATTGTGTTTCTCTTAGTGATCCTATATATTCTATGGTTATCTAATAAATTGAAAAGAAACCTAATAATAGCTTAAACCTTAACAAAGAATTGGCGAAAGAAATATACGAAGTCACTTGTTGGAGGGACTCCTTATTCTAAGTGATGGAATCTTGCAAGTCTTGGTTGTGAGTGGTGGCCATTTGGATATGAAGGGTGCTTGTAAGGGGAAATGGGTGGGTGGGACCATAGAAAAGAAGGAATTATAAGTGATAGGTACCACGATGATCATGGTGAAAAGGGAAATATAATGGGAGAGGTGGAAAATAGGGGCACCGAGAAGGGGGTCGGGTCCACTGAAAATAAATAAATTGAAAGGTACCACTGCGACCAGGGAGAGGAGAGGAATCCAATGGGATAGGTCCCAAATAAGGGTGTCGACGGGACCACTAAACTCTTTTTTTTTTCTTTGAAATCTCGCAGAGTTGTACTCCAATCTGAATAATATTGTAGTGGCGAAATGGCCAAATTCTTAACAGGAATAAATGTGAAGGAATTTTGCAACCTAAATGTAAAAGGCAAGGTTGCATGGATATAGACCTTGTCTGTTCTTTTTCTTCTTTTTTTTTCGTCCCAAGGATTAGGGTGTTTAGGGTTTCTACAGACAAGCGTTTTTCGTGTGTTATATCTCTTTGATATACGTTTGGGGTCGAACAGTAGTACTCGGCCCAATATCTCAGGGTACGAACTAAGGAGGCTAGATCGTACCCTTAGCCATACTACCTGATTAACCATGTACTAAAGAGTATCTTCCCTAGTGTTGTTCTCGGTGGCACTATAGAAGTCAGGCGGTTGATCGGTTTATTTATAGAAGGCTTCAGGATATTTAGGTCGATCAGTATACAGGTGTTGTCTGATGTGTTGTCACTCGAAGGGATACCAACAGGGGTTACAAGGGTGGCCAACAATGTGCGCTTAAGTACCACTTGTAGTTCTTGCATGTATGCTTCCATGACCGCTGAATTATGCGTTGAACAAAATATCTTTGTAGCTTTAAGACGTCGAAATACATCTCTACCCTAAAAAAAATAACCCACAATTTTTTTGCAAGGAAAGTGCTATGATACCACTTGTACGGTACCAAATCTATGATAATAGCAGAAAAATAGAAATACTACAGAAAATAACAGCGAAACAACACAGGATATGAAACCACAGCACCAAAATAATACCTTTATTGATAAGAAACAATGTTCGCTTGCCTCTTCAAGGGGGAAACCTCCAACAGAGCAGTGCTCTATTACAATAATTATCAAGACAAAAATTTATCATGCCTCCTAATCTTATTTATATTAATTCTATCTTCTAAAGAACCTTCTAGCTGAATATATTTCTAGAAACGGGAGCTTTTGTTAGGTCTTCTTACATTGACTTGTTATCATTTATTAAATAGGCCTTATAAACTAATGTTGGCCTTTATTACATGAAAAATATATTATTCTACCTACATGAGGGGTTAGGGAGGTTAGGTCCCTAACAAAGTCTTATACTTAGTTTATTTTTTACTTTTGAATGTGGATGTGAGAACCCATACCCTCATTTCCACCTTCCACTCCTAACCCCGCAATCGACACTTCCACAATATTCAATGTGCACTTCCCACTTCCCACCTTCCACTCCTAACCCTGCAACCGAAATTTCCACAATACTCAATTTCCACTTCCCACTTCCCCATTACCAAAATTACACCATCATGACTTGGTCATTTTACTGAGTTTTACACTTAGTTTTTACTGAGTCTTATACTTAGTTTATTTTTTACTTTTGAATACTGATAGAGCCCATCTTATGATTTTTCTACATCACCCTACCCCTGCAATCGTGCAAATCCGCAAGTCTCAACATTTAGTCATTTTTACTAAGGTTTGTCGATCTGCATTGCCCTATTTCTACGTAATTCTATTCATTTCCGCAATACTTATTTTTCACTTCTCATTTCCACATTACCCAAATAGCACCCATCATGACCTAGTCATTTTATTGAGTTTTACACTTAGTTTTTACTAAGTCTTATACTTAGTTTATTTTTTACTTTTGAATGTAGATGTGGGAACCCTTACCCTCATTTCCACCTTCCACTCCTAACCCCACAACTGGTATTTCCACAATACTCAATTTGCACTTCCCACCTTCTACTCCTAACCTCGCAACCGACATTTTTACAATACGCAATTTGCACTTCCCACTTCTACATTACCCAAATTGCACCATCATGACTTAGTTTTTACCGAGTCTTATACTTAATTTATTTTTTACTTTTGAATATGGATACATCCCATCTTATGATTTTTCTACATCACCTTACCATCACAACCATGCAAGTCCGCAAGTCTCAACACTTAGTGATTTTTACTAAGTTTTACCGACCTGCGTTGCCCTATTTCTAAGTAATTCTATTTTCTGATTTTAATATTTCATGAAATTATTCATTATATTCCTAATTTATATCCCTTTCCTCTCATTTGGCATATTGCGACATGTCGCAATGACATGGACCTACCATATTGGGACATGTTGCAGTGACATGGACATACCATATTGGGACTCGTGGCAGTGAAGTGGACCTAGCCCCAGGTGACACTTGGATGATATTTATTGGACACATAGATGACTAAGCAAGTGACTTGGAATGATGATTGGACGATGAAGTGGCAACCAAAAGTTACATTGTCCACAAGATACAAAGGGCTCCATAGTTTTCTCTATTTCACACACAAATAATATGGGGATGCATTTTTCTTATAAACATGTATGGGAACTATTCCCCCATAAATGTGGGATAAATGGGGTAGATTTTTCATCAAGGACTCAGAATTCACATGCATAGATCAATGGTTGTTGAGTCTCCATCTTCCAGAGGCCATAACTTTGATCTTGACGTCCAAATTGAGAAAACTATAGCTTGATGGAAAGCTAGAGACAAGAAGAACACTTTGGAATTGGTTTCCATGGCTGAAATCATGACTATCATTCCCTAAAAAATAAATTACAGTCGGGACTATTTTTGGGCTTAAAAACAAATTATTTTTGGAAAATGGTTTTATTTAAAGAAATTTTTGAGCTTCTACAGAGGTTCCCAGTTGATGGAAAGAATATCTAAGCTCACATTTACAAAGAGAGCAAATAAAACCCTAAAGAAGCTTCAAGAATATGAAGAGAAGATTATATAAGAAGATGTAAAAGGCATTCAAAGGTCTCGATCTTCCATCATAGTCTCTCTTTCATTTCATGGTCCACGGGAGCCCAATCCTAGTCCTCTTTGAAGGGAAAATAAAATTTACTTTTCATGAACTCTCAAACGTTATTATTTATTTTTATAGACATATATTATTTTTGAGGTTCCCAAATAACTATTCGGGATATCACATTAATGATTTCTCAGAATTTAATCTCTAAGCACGAGACTTCAAATGTGTGTCTATCAAAATCTTTTTTGGATCTTAATGGAAAAATCATATAAAGTTCTCTTCCATAGGTGGTCCTTATTTTCTTTCCTTATGCTGAATAATGTGTCTTACTTTGGTTAATACAATGATGTAAATGTCATTTTGTAAGACTATTTACTCTCTTGGTTTATAATCTTGTATTATAGTGTGAATATTTGTTTTATGTGAGATATATGGTCCTCTCTTAGATATTCTTTACATATGAATATTTGTTTCAAGAATAAGCCTAGTCCTCTCTCAAATATTCTTTACATGTGAATATTTGTTTCAAGAATAAGCCTAGTCCTCTCTCAAACCTCTTTTACATGGTTGTATATATTTAAATATAGAGGAGTACCACCTCTTTAAAAAAATAGGGGGATTTATCCTCATGATGTTATCTTAAATACCGTAAAATAGACCTTTAGATCAACATTTTTTGCAACCATATTGGGGAACGATTAATTTTAAATAAATCTAATGCATTTTAGGATCAGATGTTATTGGAAAACTAGAAATTGTCTTCTCAAGTCTTTGATAAATATATGGAAGATTGTTTTAAGATGAATTGGGTTCTTGAAAACCTTGTTCAATGTGCATGAAATGGCCTTGAAGACATGTTGTTGATAGTTTGATTTCCATTGATGTCAACCCTTGAAGAAGCCTTGACGGTGTGGTTTTGGTACCTAAAGTTGAATGAGGAATATGAACATGAAGGACAAATTAGATGCAGGCAAGAAACTCATAAATGGATAGTACTCATCGTGCCATTTTCAGTGATATGTGAAATGCCATGTAGTTCTTCATGGTTAGGGAGATATGATTTTGTGAAGTTGTAAGCCCCGAAGAAGTGGTCAAGAAGCCCCCTAGTTAGTAACAAGTCTTTAATGAAAGGGTAATTTTGATGTAACAAGAAAACCCTAGAAGCTCTAAATTAAGGAGAGGAGTTACCTAGCACAAGTATATAAACACCTCAAGGAGTCATTCACAAGTACACTCACACACTTATTCATTGATTATCTTTATTGTGATATAGTGATCTTTTTGCTAAGGTTGTAGCGTCATTTTCTAAGGTATAAAAGGGAGGTCGAAGGTGAAAGTTTCGGAGTTGCAGAAAACCCTAGTTTCTTAGGTATACGTGGTTTGCAGGTCAGAAAAGAAGCGTATGTACACGGGCTACAGTGGAGAAAAGTGTGTATATACACAGGCAGTATAAGAGAAATTCATGTACCTGTAAAAAGGCTCATGAATGGTTGAATAAATGTTTGTACTAGGTCTCTGAAGTCTGAAAGAAGGTTACAGTTCACCATCTTAGAGTTTCAAGTCAGACACAAAGGTATTGGTATGGTTGTATACTTGTTTTGATGGTTACTTTTTGTCATGATATGGTGTATGCTTGAGGCATACTTGGTATGGTTGGTTTGGTATTTGGATATGGTATATCTCAGTTGCTTGGTTGAGTGAGGAGCACTCTTATATCTGGTTCAGTTTATGACATGGTTGTTATAGTTCATATGTTTGAGTTGATTGTACATGGTTGAGGCATATTCATGTTGTATGGTGGCATATCAATGAGGGACATGCATTGGTTCTTTGAGATACATCATTGATGATATGGTACAGATCTGTATATGGTTGATGGTATGGTATATGGTATAGGTTACACATGGTTGATGCTCCAGTTCATGATTCATTATTCCTTATTGATGTATCTTTGGTTCATGATTGATGCATGAGATAGTATGCATGTTGGTATATAGTTGATGCATGGTATGTTACAGGTTTAGTTGGTTGATGATCAGATATAAGTTGATGATATAGTGATAGAGAAAGTGACAGAGATAGTGACAGTGACAGTGGCAATGACAGTGGTAGATTTTGTGATAGTGACATTTCATCTACACTTATATTTCATGGTATCAGGACAAGGCAAGGATACATGGTTATAGCCACCTTCCGGTTGGAGATAGATAACTCAGGGGGTTGTAGACTCCTTCTGGTTGGAGCCAGAGAATTCAGGGATTTGTAGCTTCCTTAAGTTTGGAGCCTAAGAATATGGGGTTGAAGCCTCCTTCCAGTTGTAGCTGGAGAATCAAGAAGTTGGTGCTTCGAATGAATGAATTATTTTTATATATAAGAAAAGCATTTTGTGGTTTTCTCCCATTTGAGTTTCCACGTAAATTATGGTGTATTGTGTATCTATTTTGATGTGATATTGTTTATGATTATACTGCTAATGATATATTGAATTCTAATGATAAATTATTGAATATTATTGAATAATATATTGTGGTTAAAAGTACTAAAATTGTTCATTATTGATTCACCCCCCCCGCCTCTCAGTAATCCAACAATTGGTATCAAAGCAGGTCCTTCAAGAAACAGTATAACCACTGAAAGGAGATCATGGATCATGTTAGGATTGGGGTACCACATTTTGATGGTAAGAACTATGCATTCTAGAGCAGAAGAATGAAAACTTATATAAAAGCACAAGGATTCGATGTTTGGCAATCAGTAGTAGATGGATACAAATCACCTGCCACTCCCCCGAAAAATAGAGATGGAAAGAAGCTTGAAGAAAATGATTCAAGGGATATAAATGCTATCGAGAATGGTGTGGATCAATTGATACATACCAAGATTATGCATTGTGAATCCGCAAAAGAAATGTGGGATAAACTGAAGACTATCTACAAAGGAGATGTGAAAGTTAAGGAAGCTAAACTTTAGATTTTCAAAGCCAAGTTTGAACAATTGAAGATGAAAACATAGTAGCCTACTTTCTACGAGTCGATGAAATAGTAAACAGTTTCAAAGGTTTGGGAGATGAGATAAAGGAACATGTTGTTGTTAAAAATGCATTAAGATCTCTACCAATGAGATTTGATTCAAAAAAATTATCTCTAGAAGAAAGAGTGGACCTAGCTACAATGACCATAGATGAGTTGCATGGGATATTCACAGCTTATGAGATGAGGACATAGAAAGACAATCCAGTCACGAAGGAAGCAACTTTGAAGGCATTCAAGAAGATGAAGAAGAAAGATAAACAAAAGACAAAGTCAAATTGTAGTTGCAGCAATGATTCAGAGGAAGATGAAGAGTTGGCTAACTTCGTCAGAAGGCTAAAAAGGGGAACTGGAAAATACAAAGGTATGATTTCATTGAAATGTTTTAATTGTGATGGTGTTGGTCATTTTGTTAATAAATGTCCCTATAAGAAAAAGAAAGGTAATTAAGAAGATGACTCTAAAAAGAAAAAGCAAATCCAAAAGGGTAGAAGAAACAAAAAGAAAATTTTCAAGAAAAGTCTCTGCACCAAGGAAGACAGTTCCTCATC
Organism: Picea sitchensis; assembly: GCA_010110895.2. Lineage (NCBI taxonomy): Eukaryota > Viridiplantae > Streptophyta > Pinopsida > Pinales > Pinaceae > Picea > Picea sitchensis. Next base: position 19,830 of record SNQJ01S0113508.1, read on the forward strand.
AGACTAAGATGAAGTCAGTGATAGTGATACAGAAAGGGTACTATTCATGGAAATAGAAGACTTCGATGAAGAAGTCTCCGAAGAAGAATGTGAAGAGGCAAAAGTCGATTACAGGGAAGAATTTATATGTGCCATAGAATCTCTAAAGAAGGAAAAGAAGAAAAACAAGTCACTCCAGGTAGAACTAATGAAGAAAGAAGAATCTTAGAACTCCAAAGAATTCAAGAAGACGATCACAAAGCTAAAACTCCAGGCAGAAGAAGACGACAAAATTAAAGAATCACTTGGAAGGCAGTTAAAAGAAAGAGACAGGACCATTAAAGGCTTGAAAGTTGAGATAGTCACTCTAAAAAAAGATCTTCATAAGAAGGACATGCAGCAAAACAACACTGGGATATTGGAGAATATCATTAAAATTCAAATACCTTACTATGACAAATCTAGATTAGGATACAATCAGACACAGACAGAGAAAAATTCAAGCTCCAAAATGACAGAGCAAGAAGTAGAACCAAGAATCTATGCAAAAGTCGTTAGAGGTTCCTCTAAGAAAGAAGAAGATAGGAAGACTCAAGAGGAATATTATAGAGACAATGCTCCACCTAGAATATTTAGAAGTCAATATCAGCAGTAGCCAGCTATAGAAAGACCTCAAGAAGAAGAGGGATTCAGAAGAGCGGCAACATTCAGAAGATCTTCCACTCCCAAGTATCAAACTATTTTTCTTGGTTGATGTTATTCATGTTATAATTTTGGGCACAAAGTTGTAAATTGTAGATCCAATACCAAGAACAGAAGCAACGATGAGGGCTATACAAGAAATAGTTATCTAGGAGGATCTCATCAAGCACATAATAGAAGCTACAACAAATTTGGATCATTGAGTGATGAGGTAGAATGCTACAAGTGCAACAACTTTGGACATATGGCTAAAGATTGCAGAATTAATGTTCCTCCAAGGGAACCAAAGAAGAATATCAACAGTCATAAGCAGGAACCACAAAGGATATGGATAAGAAAGCAGGATCAATTCAACACCGAAGAATGCAATCTTGATCTACAAGCTCAACATAAGAAACATGGATGGTATGTTGACAATGGATGCTCAAAGCATATGACATGTGATAAAGACATATTTATGACATTAAAGAAGGTAAGAAACAGATCAGTTTCATTCAGGAATGACATCTTAGCCAAAATTATTGGAAAGGGGACAGTCAATCTCAGAAGTAAGGATGCCACAGCAGAAAATGTTTTATTGATTGAAGACATGAAACACAATATGCTAAGTGTAAGTAAAATGTGTGATCAAGGATACAGACTTGTGTTTGACTCAAAGAAGTGTAAGATAAGGAAAGTAGAATCAGGTAAGTTGGTGGCTACAATTGTAAGAACTCCAAGCAACATATATGTTCTAAATGAAATAGGAAAGGAAAGACGTTTCTTAGGAAAGGATGATGAAAGTTGGCTCTAGCACAAAAGAATGGGTCACACAAATTTTCATAATCTTGTCAAAGTCAGCAAAAAGGAAGCAGTAAGAGAAATGTCTGAGATCTCAAAGCCAACAAATATTCTATGCAAGCATTGTCTACAGGGAAAACAGACCAAGACAAAGTTCAAGTCAAAGGAGTATTCCACAACAAAACCATTGGAGATTGTACATATTGATCTAGTTGTACCAACAAGAATGAAGGGATTGAAAGGCGAACAATATTTCATGCTCTTGGTTGATGACTACACAAGAGTGACTATAGTTTGCTTTCTAAATAAGCAATTTGATGCTTTCGAAAACTTCAAGACATACAAGGAGATGGTTGAAATTGAGACAGAGTTGAAAATCAAGTGTTTGAGATCAGACAATGGAGGAGAATTTACATCAAATGAATTCATGGAATTCTGCAGCGAGCATGGGATAAAGAGGAAATTCTCAGTAGCCAGAACTCCTCAGAAAAATGCAGTTGTTGAAAGCAAGAAAAAAACAGTACAGGAAATGGCCATAACCATGTTAATGGATTCCAGGTTAACAAATGTATTTTGGGTACAAGCAGCACATACAACAGTTCACATCCATAACATAGGGATGCTCATAAATAACAATGATAAGTCTCCATACGAGCTATGGAAAGGAAGACCGGAAAATGTGAAGCACTTTAGAGTATTCGGAAGCAAATACTACATCAAAATAGAAGATGGAAGAATTGGAAAATTTGATTCTCGAGTTGACAAAGGCATATTGGTTGGGTACTCAAGAAAAAGGAAGGCATACAAATGCTTCAATATAAGACTCAATAGAATAATAGAAAGCATCAATGTGATGATTGATGAGACAGATAGATGAAAGATAAAAGAAAGTAGCAAAGATTTAGTGGAACAGGATCACGAAGAAGATTTGAAAGAAGAAGAAGTAGATGAAGAAGAAGAGCGGCCAGAAGCAGAGCAAGATTAGTAGAATCTTCAAGTACCTCCAAAGACACCCAGTAGATGAGTGCAGAAAAATCATCCATCATAACATATTATTGGGAATAAAGATACAGGAGTTGAAACCAGAAGAAGAATCCGCTCACCAGAACAACAACATCTAGCACTACTATCTACTATTAAGCCAACCAGTTTTGAAGAAGCCAACAAGGATGACCACTGGATAAAAGATATGGATGAAGAGTTAAATCAGATAGAGAAGAATGAAACATGGGAGTTGGTTCCAAGACCGAAGAACAAGAAAGTCATTGGTACAAAATGGGTCTTCAGAAACAAGTTGAACGAGGATGGACAGGTTACCAAGAACAAAGAAAGATTGGTATGCAAAGGATACTCTCAAGTTAAAGGTATAGGTTTTGAAGAGACATTTTCTCCAGATTCCATAATGGAAGCAATCATATTGATCCTAGATTATGCATGTTCCAAAAATATTAAAGTATATCATATGGACGTGAAATCAACATTCCTAAACAGAGATCTAGAGCAAGAAGTCTACATTGAACATCCAAAAGGATTTCAGCTGTCAGAAAAGGAAATTATGTTTGTAGGTTAAAGAAGGCCTTATATGGTCTCAAGCGAGCCCCGAGAACATGGTATTCAAGACTGGAATGAAACCTATAGAAGCAATGGTTCAAGAAAGGAAATGCAGAAAATAATCGCTACATAAAGGTAAATCAAGATAGTATCCTGATAATTGAAGTTTATGTTGGCGATATTATCTTCTGAAGTGATGATGATAGGATGAGTCAGAAATTTTCTAAAGACATGCAGAATGAATTTGAGATGTCTTTGCTTGGAGAGTTTTCTTTCTTTTTGGGTCTCCAGATATGTCAGAGTAACAAAGGTATATTTATCTCTCAGACCAAGTATATCAGAGAAATGTTGAATAAGTTTGGAATGAAGATTGCAAACCAATTAGTACTCCTATTGCAACTTACTCTATGTAACAACTTCCAGACCAAATGTGATGCAGGCAGTTGGACAGGTTGCAAGCTTTCAAGCAGCACCAAAGGAATCACGTGTTATGGAAATGAAAAGGATATTCAGGTATCTCAAAGGTACATAAGAGTTTGGATTATGGTATCCAAAAGGCAAGGATCTATCTCTTGTTGCCTACATAGATGCACATTGAGCAGGTTGCATTGATGATAGAAGAAGTACAAGTGGAGCATATTTCTACTTGGGTGAGTGTTTGGTATCATGGTTAAGCAAGAATCAGTGGTCAATATATTTGTCTACAGCAGAAGCATAATACATTGCAGTAGCATCATGTTGTACTCAAGTACTTTGGATGAAGCAAACTCTACAGGATATACAAGTAAAGAGTGATGAGCCCATTTCAATATTTTGTGACAACACCAACGCCATCAGTATATCCAAGAATCCAGTGATGCATTCTAAGACAAAGCACATTTTAATAAAGTATCACTTTCTATGGGAATAGGCTATAGAGAAGAACATCAAGCCAGATTATGTCGAGACAAAAGAGCAGATAGCATATATCTTCACCAAAATGCTTGCAAAGGAAACTTTTGAGTATCTGGGATAGAAACTTGGAGTAGTTTATGCCCCACAGTGATCCACACGGCATCAAACTTAACAAGATAGGGGGATAGAAACAAAAGTCCTGAAGAGTTCAAGTAAAGAATTATTTTGAATGTTTTTCATATACATCAAAGAGTTACAAGAGGAAGCACTATGATGAGAAAGGTCAGTAGAGATAGCAGAGGCCTATAGATAGGGGGAGAAGCCCCAAGAGGAGGATTACCCTTTGACATTGATGTCAATGGAGGAGAAATAGAGAAAGGCGTGGAGATAGAGAGAGAGAAGAATGCAGACAGGGGGAGTGATTGTTACAGGGGGAGAATGGGTATAAGAATTTTCATGCCTAAGTGTTACCATCAATGCCAAATGAGGAGATTGTTTATAGTTTGGTTATCATTGATGTCAACCCTTGAACAAGCCCCGATGGTGTGGTTTTGGTACCCAAAGTTGAATGAGGAATATGAACATGAAGGAAAGATTAAATGCAAGCAAGACACTCATAAATGGATAGTACTTGTCATGCCATTTTCGATGATATGTGTAACACCATGTTGTTCCTTGTCATTAGGGATATATAACTTTGTGAAGTTGTAAGCCCCGAAGAAGTGGTCAAGAAGCCCCTAGTTGGTTACAAGTCTTTAATGAAAGGGTAAATTTGTTGTAACAAGAAAACCCTAGAAGCCCTAAATTAAGGAGAGGAGTTACCTAGCACAAGTATATAAACACCTTAATGAGTCATTCTCAAGTACACTCACACACTTATTCATTGTTTATCTTTATTGTGATCTAGTGATATTTTTACTAAGGTTGTAGCTTCATTTTCTGAGGTAGAAAAGGGAGGTCGAAGGTCAAAGCTTTGGAGTTGCAGAAAACCCTAGTTTATGATGTATACGCGGGTTGCAGGTCAGAAAGGAAGCATATGTACGCGGGCTACAGTGGATAAAAGTGTGTATATACACGGGAAGTAGAAGAGAAAGCCACGTACCTGTAAAAAGGCTCATGAATGGTTGAATAAATGTTGGTCCAGGTACCTGAAGTCTGAAGGAAGGTTACAGGTCAGCTACAGAGGTATTGGTATGGTTGTATACTTGTTTTGATGGTTACTTCTTGTCATGATATGGTTGGTTTGGTATTTGGATATGGTATGTTTGGGTTTCTTGGTTGAGTGAGGAGCACTCTTATATCTGGTTCAGTATATGATATGGTTCTTATAGTTCATATATTTGAGTTGATTGTACATGGTTGAGGCATATTCATGTTGTATGGTGGCATATTCATGAGGGACATGCATTAATTCTTTGACATACTTCATTGATGATATGGTATAGATCTGTATATGGTTGATGGTATGGTATATGGTACAGGTTACACATGGTTGATGCTCTAGTCCATGATTCACTATTCCTTATTAATGTATCTTTGGTTCATGATTGATGCATGATATAGTATTTATGTTGGTATACAGTTGATGCATGGTATGGTACAAGTTTAGTTGGTTGATGAGAAGATACAGGTTGATGAGACAGTGATAGTGGCAGAGACAGAGTGACAGTGGCAGTGATAGTGGTAGATTTTGTGATAGTGACAGTTGGTCTACACTTATATTTCAGAGCGGAAAGATGAGGCAAGGATAGGTGGTTGTAGTCACCTTTTGGTTGGAGTTGGAGAACTCAGGGTGTTGTAGCCTCCTTCTAGTTAGAGCCAGAGAATTCAAGTAGTTATATCTTCCTTTAGTTTGGACCCTGAGAATAGAGGGTTGGAGCCTCCTTCCAGTTGTAGTTGGAGAGTCGGGAAGTTGGTGCTTCCAATGAATGTATTCTTTTGATATATAAGAAAAGCATTATGTGGTTTTCTCCTATTTGGGTTTCCACGTAAATTTCGGTGTACTGTGTATCTATTGTGATGTGATGTTGCTTATGATTATATTGTTGATGATATATTGAAAGCTAATGATAAATTACTAAATATTGTTGAAGAATATATTGTGGTTAAAAGTACTAAAATATCTCATTACTGATTCACCCCCCCTCTCAGTAATCCAACATTGATTTTATCTTAAAGACCGTAAAATAGTCTTTTAGATCAACATTTTTGTCAACCATACTGGGGAACGATTCATTTTCAATAAATCTAATGCTTTTTAGGATCAGATGTTATTGGAAAACTAGAAATTGTCTTGTCAATTCTTGGATAAATATATGGCAGATTGTTTTAAGATAAAATGGGTTCTTGAAAACCTTATTCAAGGAGCATGAAATGGCCTTGAAGACATGTTCTTGAAGTTTCATGCACAAGTCAGTAATGGAAACTTCTACAAAACCAAAGAACCATCCAAGATTTGGGAGGATGAGCTCCTAGCGACTTCGTCATTAAAGCTCCATATTTTGAAGAAATATTTCCTGGCACTTCCATCATTAAAACTCTAGATTTTGAAGAAAGATGCCCTAGCGACTCCACCAAAAAAATTCCAAATTTTCAAGAAGATATATATGATGACTCCCTCAAGGAGTTTCCTTCATGTTGTGATGATATTTTTCCTTCCCCACCAAGCCCAACAAAAGTTGTTCAAGTTACAATAAAGGGAGAAGCTACCCAAAGAAAGAAACAGTTGCACAGAGGTCCACTCAATTTGCAAGGAGAAGTTTATCCCTTGCCAAATATTTCTATGGACAAGTTTCCCATGTTCTTCAGAAATACTTCAGAAGATGCAGAGAAGCATTTGGTTAAGTTTAATAGTGCTTGTGATATTTATAATGTGGTTGAAGATGATGTTGCATGATGATTGTTTGTATTAACTCTAAAAATAAATGTTATTGAAAATTTGTATTCATTGCTTCCAGAAACCATCACTAGTTGCGATGTATTAGAAAAATTATTTGTTAATAAATATTTCCCAAGGAAAGATCCATATTATCTTTTCTTGAAGTTAGCTAAAATCCATATGAATGAGGAAGAGACAGAGACAGACAAAGATTTCACTTTCAGATTTATGAAATTCCTTCATGAGATTTCTCAAAAAAAATTTCCAAATGATGTCATCATTTTTAGTTGTTATGAAAATTCATTTCTCGCCAATCTAACATTCTTATTAAAGAAAGAGGGAAAGTGCATCTAGAAAGAGTTAATGCAGTGAGCTTAATTCATTGAAAGAAATATTCATGAAACCAGTGCTAATCTCTTAAACTTCCCAATGTTGTTCCAAGACAATGGAGGAAAGGATTTAGAATAAAAATATAATGAAATATATGACTTTGTTTACATCGAATTATGTTCATGAATATGAAAGTGAGAACCCTAAGGTCGCAATTCAAGAAGAAGGATATTTTCCACATGTTCCATGGGAGGATAATTTCAACCTCTCATATGCTCAACTTGAGAGTAATAATCATGATGAGTTTAAATACGGATTTGATGAACCTCCACTAGATGCACATGGATATTTCATTCAATATGATCATGGTGAAAAAGTTACAATGGGTTCTCAAATTCCATATCCAATTTATACAAATCCACAAGAGGAATGTCTACATTGGATGAATAAAAGTGATGATAAAAGTTATCACTTTACATTAAACCTTCAAGATATTGATTTCTCATTTGGATTGGAATTTAATGAAGAAGAGATCTTCCAGCATCAAAAGAATAAGGGCATTTGTAACAAGAGGTTGCATGGGTGGTATGTTTTATTTCTAAAGGTGATGATATTGTTGGTGAACAATAAAGGATAGCCCTATAGTTCTCCACAAATGTTCAGCAACAATTTATCTGTGTTACCTCACCATGGAAACATGGTCATTGTATGATGAAATAATATCTCCAGAACGTAGCCAATGAAACAACACTCTCGATCAAGGATGGGAGTAATTAAATTAATTGGTTGTGTGCATGGCTACATTCGAATTTTACTTACACTTGAAAGTAGCCCTTCTATCCAAATCTCTTAGGATAGGTAGATGTTGTTTTCTCAAGTATATAATTTTTTCTTTTAGTAAAGTTTTCCTAATAAGAATTTATTGGATCGAGATAATGGTTTGGGGATTACTCCATTTCCCAATGGATAAGGCATCTGGTATGATTCCGGTGTTCTCAATAACCCACATGGGGTCACTGTCCCACAGTTGGAGCCAGATGTTGATGTGTTTTCTTGACACTCTTCAACTAAGTGATTGGGTTAAATATGTGAACCTATGTTTCTTTCAAATGAAGAATTAAAAAAAAAATCAAATGTGGAAAGTGTCAAATAATCCTCACTTGTTGATCATGAAAACCCATCAAATTTTAAATCAGCTTCAATATTGCAGTTCTTCGTCATGAAAGGCTAACAAAGATGGTTTCTCTTTTGAACAAAAGAGAAGAAAAGAAAAAGATACTAAAAAAA
>SNQJ01S0113508.1:28240-43407 GCA_010110895.2 Picea sitchensis
AACTTCTACAAAACCAAAGAACCATCCAAGATTTGGGAGGATGAGCTCCTAGCGACTTCGTCATTAAAGCTCCATATTTTGAAGAAATATTTCCTGGCACTTCCATCATTAAAACTCTAGATTTTGAAGAAAGATGCCCTAGCGACTCCACCAAAAAAATTCCAAATTTTCAAGAAGATATATATGATGACTCCCTCAAGGAGTTTCCTTCATGTTGTGATGATATTTTTCCTTCCCCACCAAGCCCAACAAAAGTTGTTCAAGTTACAATAAAGGGAGAAGCTACCCAAAGAAAGAAACAGTTGCACAGAGGTCCACTCAATTTGCAAGGAGAAGTTTATCCCTTGCCAAATATTTCTATGGACAAGTTTCCCATGTTCTTCAGAAATACTTCAGAAGATGCAGAGAAGCATTTGGTTAAGTTTAATAGTGCTTGTGATATTTATAATGTGGTTGAAGATGATGTTGCATGATGATTGTTTGTATTAACTCTAAAAATAAATGTTATTGAAAATTTGTATTCATTGCTTCCAGAAACCATCACTAGTTGCGATGTATTAGAAAAATTATTTGTTAATAAATATTTCCCAAGGAAAGATCCATATTATCTTTTCTTGAAGTTAGCTAAAATCCATATGAATGAGGAAGAGACAGAGACAGACAAAGATTTCACTTTCAGATTTATGAAATTCCTTCATGAGATTTCTCAAAAAAAATTTCCAAATGATGTCATCATTTTTAGTTGTTATGAAAATTCATTTCTCGCCAATCTAACATTCTTATTAAAGAAAGAGGGAAAGTGCATCTAGAAAGAGTTAATGCAGTGAGCTTAATTCATTGAAAGAAATATTCATGAAACCAGTGCTAATCTCTTAAACTTCCCAATGTTGTTCCAAGACAATGGAGGAAAGGATTTAGAATAAAAATATAATGAAATATATGACTTTGTTTACATCGAATTATGTTCATGAATATGAAAGTGAGAACCCTAAGGTCGCAATTCAAGAAGAAGGATATTTTCCACATGTTCCATGGGAGGATAATTTCAACCTCTCATATGCTCAACTTGAGAGTAATAATCATGATGAGTTTAAATACGGATTTGATGAACCTCCACTAGATGCACATGGATATTTCATTCAATATGATCATGGTGAAAAAGTTACAATGGGTTCTCAAATTCCATATCCAATTTATACAAATCCACAAGAGGAATGTCTACATTGGATGAATAAAAGTGATGATAAAAGTTATCACTTTACATTAAACCTTCAAGATATTGATTTCTCATTTGGATTGGAATTTAATGAAGAAGAGATCTTCCAGCATCAAAAGAATAAGGGCATTTGTAACAAGAGGTTGCATGGGTGGTATGTTTTATTTCTAAAGGTGATGATATTGTTGGTGAACAATAAAGGATAGCCCTATAGTTCTCCACAAATGTTCAGCAACAATTTATCTGTGTTACCTCACCATGGAAACATGGTCATTGTATGATGAAATAATATCTCCAGAACGTAGCCAATGAAACAACACTCTCGATCAAGGATGGGAGTAATTAAATTAATTGGTTGTGTGCATGGCTACATTCGAATTTTACTTACACTTGAAAGTAGCCCTTCTATCCAAATCTCTTAGGATAGGTAGATGTTGTTTTCTCAAGTATATAATTTTTTCTTTTAGTAAAGTTTTCCTAATAAGAATTTATTGGATCGAGATAATGGTTTGGGGATTACTCCATTTCCCAATGGATAAGGCATCTGGTATGATTCCGGTGTTCTCAATAACCCACATGGGGTCACTGTCCCACAGTTGGAGCCAGATGTTGATGTGTTTTCTTGACACTCTTCAACTAAGTGATTGGGTTAAATATGTGAACCTATGTTTCTTTCAAATGAAGAATTAAAAAAAAAATCAAATGTGGAAAGTGTCAAATAATCCTCACTTGTTGATCATGAAAACCCATCAAATTTTAAATCAGCTTCAATATTGCAGTTCTTCGTCATGAAAGGCTAACAAAGATGGTTTCTCTTTTGAACAAAAGAGAAGAAAAGAAAAAGATACTAAAAAAAATGTGAAATTGCTTATGTCCATCTTCTCACTCAGTATCCCTATGTCTCAACTTCATCCAAAATTTTATGGAATCTAAAATAGAGGTCACATGCCCAAGATATGTCAATTTTCGCACTCCTCTCTATACTACTACTCCAGACTTAGTCATTTTCCTTACTCTCTCCAATTCATTTTTCTCATTTTCCCTACTCTCTCCACGCTCCATACTTAGTCTCATTCTCCTTTATCCACACTCTGTACATAGTCTCATTCTCATTACTCCATACTTTCTCATTTTTCTTCCTCCCCTTACTCCATACTTGGTCATTTTCCATTATTTCCACTCTACTCTCCATACTTAGTCATTTTTCACTACTCTCCATATTCTTTTACACTACTCTCCATACTCCTATACTTAGTCATTTTCATGAATGCAAATGCGGGATCCCTTCCCTCATCTTCACCTTCTACTCCTAACCCCGCAACCTGCATTTCCCAAATTGCATATAATTTTTACTTTTGAATGCTAATATAGCCCATCTTATGATTTTTCTACATCACCCTACCCCACAGTCATTTTTACTAAGTTTCATTACCCAAATTGCATATAATTTTTACTTTTGAATGCTAATATAGCCCATCTTATGATTTTTCTACATCACCCTACCCCACAGTCATTTTTACTAAGTTTCACTGACCTGCATTACCCTACCTCCTCATTGCCCTATTTCTAGGTAATTATATTTTCTGATTTTATTATTTTGTGAAATTATTCATTATATTCCTAAATTTATCCCTTTCCCCTCCTTTGGCATATTGGGACATGTGGAAATGATGTGGACATACCATTTTGGGACATGTGGTAGTGATGTGGACAAACCATATTGGGACATGTGGCAATGACGTGGACCTACCATGTTGGGACACGTGGCAATGAGGTGCACCTAGCCCCGGGTGACATTTGGATGATATTTATTGGACACGTAGATGACTAGGAAAGTGATTTGGCATGATAATTGGGCAATGACATGGAAACCAAAAGTTACATTGTGCACAAGCTATGAAGGGCTCCATAGTTCTCTCTATTTCACACACAAACAATATGGGGATGCATTTTGCTTTTAAACATGTATGAGAACTATTCCCCAATACATGTGGGATAAATGGGGTGGATTTTTAATCAAGGGCTTAGAATTCACATGCATAGATCAACGGTCATTGAGTCTCCATCTTCTGGAGGCTATAACATTTGATCCTAATGTCCAAATTGAGAAAACGATAGCTCAATGGAAATCTACAGACACGAAGAACACTTTTTAATTGGTTTTCATGGCATAAATCATGACTATCATACCCTAAAAATTTAATTACAATTGAGACTATTTTTGGGCTTGGAAACAAATTATTTTTGGAAAATTGATTTATTTAAATAAATTCATGAGCTTCTAAAGTGGGTCCCAGTTAATGAAAAGCATATCTAAGCTCACATTTATAAAGAGGGAAAATAAAACCCTAAATTTAACTCTAAATAATCTTCAAGAAGATGAAAAGAAGACTATATAAGAATATGTAAAAGGCATTCAAAGGTCTTGATCTTCTATCATAGTCTCCATTTCATTTCATGGTCCGCGGGAGCCCAATCCCATTCCACTTTGAAGGAAAATCCAATTTACTTTTCATAAACTCTCAGACATTATTATTTATTTTTATAAAGACATCTATTATTTTTTAGGTTCCAAGAGAACTATTCAGGATATAACATTAATGATTTCTCAGAATTTAAGCTCTAAGCATGAGAATTCAAATGTGTGTCTATCAACATGTTTTTTGGATCTTAATGGAATGATCATCTAAAGCTATCTACCATATGTGGTCCTTATTTTCTTTCCTTGTGTTGAATAATGTGTCTTACTTTGTTGAATATTATGATGGAAATGTCGTTTCATGAGACTATTTACTCTCTTGGTTTATAATTTTGTATTATTTTGTGAATATTTAGTTTATGTGAGATACATGGTTCTCTATGTATTCTTGACATGTGAATATTTGTTTCAAGAATAATCTCGGTCCTCTCTCAGGTCTCTTTTACATTCTTGTATATATTTGAATATAGAGGAATACCACCTCTTTAAAAACGCAGGGGGATTTATCCTCGTGATGTTATCTTAAAGACCATAAAATGACATTTATATCAACGACCCTCCAATCCAATCCTAGTAGAGTAGGATCTCCAACTGAAAAAACAAATGCAAACAGAGTTTCCAAAGGCTTCCAACTTAGCTGACTTTCCACGCTAATACAACGATGCCCTTTGTCATTTCTATCTCCAAAATGTTACTCTATTTTCTTGTTTTTCTATTATTTTCTAGTATATCCCTTGTATTGTATAGGCTAGTACATGTACAACATATAATAGCTATAAGGATTCTTATTTTGAAAAATAAAACACTAGTGTTTTTTATTTATTTACTTTGGCCTAATTTTCCAAGTGACAAGCTACATGATTGTAATATTTTATGTGTGATATTTATTGGAAATGTAATCCGTTAAGGGTTACTCCCACAAGGAATAAGAAATGTCACATGACTTGAAATTGAATTGTCATTGGGAGTTCAAGAGACCTTGGACGAGGAATCCAAATGTTATGTCTATGTATTTATAGATATGTCTTATGAACTAGCACAGCCGCTATTTCGCGGCTGAGAACGCCGAAAGGGATGTTTTAATTGTAGAAAATGTGGGGACAGCTAAGGAAATCGGCGGTAGAGAATGGGTGGATAGTTGAAATTCGTGGTGAAAATGAAACGCGCATAGGTTAGGAAAGACAGAAAATGAAATGCACAGGCAGCCAGAAAATGAAACGCGGACACTTGAGGAAATCTAAATGGTAATTTGAAAGGTTAATCATTTAATCATTTAAAAGTGGCAATCATATAGTGCTACAGTAATTTCTTAATATGATTAGGTAAATGTTAAAAAGTAAACAGTCAGAAATACAAGGAAGTTATGAAGAGTAAATCACATTCATTGATTTGGGAGGACGACTAAGAATATGTCAGCATCTTTAATTGTTAACCATTAGATTAGAATTTTAGATTAAAAGCTGATTAATTGTGTTCATTGTCAATAGGTATACGCCTTTCGGCATAATAATAAAATGCACACTCACATTTATCTTCATTTTTTTGGATTCCAACAATAATATCATAAAAGCCTTGGATCTTAGGCATGATTCACTATGGTAGTTGTCCATAGCATCTAAGTTTGTCCAGAAACACCCTCTCTCATCCTGTCAGTCTGTTCCCCTTTTCCTGTTCTTTGGATATGCCATGCCTATGCCATAAACGTTTCATATGCCCATTTACAAGTATTTCATGGGCGCTCATTCCAGCGTAACATTCAGAAACACCTTCTTTCCAGTCTCTATGCCTTCTGCAGATTCTCTGTCTCTGTCTCTGTCAGTCAATTTACGTCTCCAGTCTGAGTATGCAGGTTCTGAAACTACCTCTCCATGGAAAAACCCTAATTAATTTTCCAACTCGTCGAGCCCACGTGAAACACTAATTCACGTGATTTTTAATCAGTATGTTGTTCTTATCATAATTCTTGGTGTCGACTGCTCTAGACTTGTTCGCATTCTTCTCTATGTTGTACGCGCATGTTAGGGTTTCTGATGTCTTTGTGTATCGACCCAGCCATAATACAGATTAGCATTTCAAACACTTGGTTATCTCCTCCACTATCCTCCTCCTCTCGTTTTCTAATCAAACTCACGCCCACTGTGGTGTGCACAATTCTATAATCAAACTTGTGCCAACACTAGAATTAAAATCTCTTCATAATCTTTGATCTCTCCCTTGTAGCTTGTTTTAATGCCCACATTGTCGAGCTTATCCATGGCAAGTGCAAAGTCTTGGTTGTAAAGACTTGTGTTGATTCTTTCCATTCTGAAACTCAAACCTCCAACGTAAAAACAACGATAGTTCTATTCGGTCGTGCATGAAATATAGGGAGAGAAGGAAACCCTAATATGAGGTCAAATCGCGAGTCTCGTGTGGTTGTACAGACAAGCGATGTAGATATTCAGTCAATGAAGAATATAAAGAGCATAAAGACTTCCGCGCTACCATAATCTAGGTGAAAGGATTACAAAATTTGGTCGATGCATTCAATTCCTTAACATTTTATTAGGGAAATAGATGACATGGTTCTTGGCTATATCATTGCGGATATGTTGATACTAGATGGTAATTTTCCTGTTCTCATTTCTTTCGACTGATAGGACTTCCCAAATATTTCTCTCGGTCGCACATGCACAGTGTTCCGAACAACCATGAATGGCTTGGCATTGTAATTGAAGAGGTCGAGGCATTCTTCTTACAGATACAAGAGAAGCTCAGATTTGCTTTGTGTCCAGACAATGTGATGGGGTGAGAGAGGCACGACTTCTTCTTCTTGCAGGTTTCTTCTTGTTAGATGAGCGACGGGCTAGAGAGTCGGTGAAATATTGAGACATTTCATTTGATTAAAGGTTTTAATGGCATGTTGACGCATTCCAACTATACCATAAAGCCTGATAATATGAGTAACGAAACCCTCGGAACAANCGATGCATTCAATTCCTTAACATTTTATTAGGGAAATAGATGACATGGTTCTTGGCTATATCATTGCGGATATGTTGATACTAGATGGTAATTTTCCTGTTCTCATTTCTTTCGACTGATAGGACTTCCCAAATATTTCTCTCCGAACAACCATGGATGGCTTGGCATTGTGATTGAAGAGGTCGAGGCATTCTTCTTACAGATACAAGAGAAGCTCAGATTTGCTTTGTGTCCAGACAATGTGATGGGGTGAGAGAGGCACGACTTCTTCTTCTTGCAGGTTTCTTGTTGTTAGATGAGCGACGGGCTGGAGAGTCAATGAAATATTGAGACATTTCATTTGATTAAAGGTTTTAAAGGCATGTTGACGCATTCCAACTATACCATAAAGCCTGATAATATGAGTAACGAAACCCTCGGAACAAGGCTCGCTTATCTGCAATGAGTGGTCCAATATTTCTTCAATGGCGTCAAATTATCTCGCGAATGATAATTTTTCACAGTAACTTCGTACAGAAATTGGAGGTCATGGAAACTCCGTTGCTTTGCAAATTGCTTGAAGATTTGAGCAAGCTTTTGTGGGTCGAATTCAATCCTGAAAATATTGACACTTTATACAGTATTGAGTCGAAAGTTAGCTTTTGTCCAAGGAGTCGTCCGGCTCGTGTTCAAGAGAACACTTGTTTGGGAATTGTGTCAAACGAGCTATGCCAGATGAGATATATATACACATACATAGCCACCCAAGAGCCGTGATACCCTTCAAATATACACTAAGGATTTCAAGGGATCCACACACAAAATGCATCGTTAGCAAGCAAATATTGTCTATGTGATTCCTGCAACCATTTCTTCTTCCTATTCTTTGGTTTCACTTCTCATTGTAGTCCCACCAGGCATACCAAAGTACAATGCTACAACCTACTTTAGTTTAAGAGCATATTTTGATATGCCAATATTATTGGCGAGTTGGCCACATCGTGCTTCGATATTCATCCTTGTGAGCATTGTGGACAGCGTAATCATCCTTCACATAAGTGTTTCAAACACAAGACAACTGCAAGACAACTGCAAGAGTAAAGAATCATTATGGGTGGATGAATTCTTAGTGATGGTCATCAATAGTCAAGAAGATATGTCAGTCATATTGACAAGTCCATTCTCGAGTATTGATGCAACTTTTAGTGAAAGGATTTGCATCTTCTCACCTTGTACCTGACAAGGGAGAAACTTCCAGTTTTGAAGTCTTATTAGTCGAAAAATAACAAGCGAGCATGACAAGAGAGTGTAATTAGTTTGTGGTTTCCCTTAAACCCTCACTTAGTACAAAGATTTCAGCTTCTGTTATACAACAATTTGTGTCTTCCCTTAGACCTCCACTTGGTAGAAGACTTTCAGCTTCTTCTACATCACATTTTATGGCCATCTTTAAACCAATAGTCAAGAGCAATTCCAATTAGTAGAAGACACCAACTTCCAGCTTCTAGCTAACTTAGGAAATTTTTTGGGAACCATTGAGCCTAGAGAAGAGTTCCAGAGTTTGTGGTCATCCTTAAACCACTTTGTGGCCTTCCTTAAACCATCATCACCATTTAGTAGAAGACATCAACTTCTGTTGGCCATTCAGTTTTTGGTCATCCCAAAACTACAAGATTCATAGAGCATATTCAGCGATCATCAGTTGCACACTTCCAGATTTCAGCAACCCACTTTCATATATCATCTCTCACCTTGGACTCACATACACCCCTTTGGATTATAGGGGGGAATGTTGGAAATGTAATCAGTTAAGAGTTACTAGGAAAAGGAATATGAAATGTCACATGAGGTGAACCGTCATTAGGACTCTGAGAGACCTTGGACGATGAATCCAAAGGTCACATCTATGTATTTATACATGTATCATATGAATAATAAAATGTTAACTCACGTTTATCTTTATTTCGTGTAGTCCAACAATATTAATATAAGAATATTCTAGTTTACCAAAAAAACATTAACTTGAAGAAAAAAGAATTTATTATAATGTTAAAACATTTTAAACAAGACACATTGTGACCACCTAGGTGGGGCATTGTACATCGGGACCAAGAAACCCCCCACATGCATGGAGGATCTCGGTCAACATACTAGCATGTGTTAGCATCTTGAGTTAATGACGAGGAAGAAGGATGAGGGTTTTTAGTGTAGGGTTAATCCATCTAGTTGGTATTTTGAGGTGATTTGAGAAGGATAATGAGAATGTGCACCATCATGAAAAAAAACAGATTTAGGTTCTTTATAGCAAGCTTCATATCTAGATATGCAGGGTTCATGGCAACAAAAGAAGACTCGGGTTGCAATGAGAGTGGTGGATTATTTCCTAGGCTTGGCTCCCATGTATTGATTCCAATTTTGATGATTAGTATCTTGGTCTCTTCCTCCCAGCATTATGTTTTTGGTCCTCTAGTTTTACTACTCTGAAAATTGTTTTGTATTGAGAGGAATTCGAGAGTTTGAAAGCAATTTGGGCTGAAAGTTGGGTGAATTATCAAAGAGTCTTTGTTTTCCTTCCAAAGGTGCATTGGCTACCCTCTATCCCTCTCCTTGTTCAATCCTTGTCGGTGTGGTTTTTAGTTGCCTCTATTCTCAGCTACCCCTATCTCTCAAGGACCTAATTGCATGTGGCCATCGCCCTCCTGTGTCTATTGGCTTAGTTTATGTTGTCATATTTTTGTTGGACTTGAATTGTCAAGCGTTTGTATCTATGCACCCTTTTAATGCTTGGGGGTTCACTCAATTTTTGGTTTACCTCATAATTCTAAAACCTCAATTGAAGGCTCATTTGCTCACTTTCAATTTGGAAAGGATTGTTTGCATTCCTACCCCTATTCATCATCCCTAAGCCCCATGTTCCCTTGATCCTCCCCCATACAATTGGCCCTCTATACCTCCTATCAAGGGTGAGGTCCCTCCAATGAGGATTGTGGGTAAAGCGTCTGGCCTTGAATGCAAGAAACATTGCCTCAACAGAGGTACTTTTTCCTCTGTCAAGCTATCCCCTTCTCAATAAACACCCTAGTGCATCACAAGAGCCCAAATGAAATCCATGAGATTGGTTGTGTATTTCCATTGTGAATTCTCTTCGAAAACCAAATCTGAGGTCACTAACATGGAGTAGGTTATGAAACCAAAAAGATGAAAACTCTCCAAGGAACAACTCTAGGTGGAGTTTAAAGAATGGGTCCTTGACTCTAGTTATTCCAAAACAAGGGACACCAAGATTTTTAAAATCGTTGAACTCTATTATTTAAATAAGGCCTTCATCACTCTGGTTGTGGAGGAGAAAGGTAGCCAATAGTAATCCATTATGCATAAGTTGAATTTGATGGACCAAAAGTTCAATGCCCTCTACAAGGAGCTTTTTAATATTGAGATCACAATGAGTAGCTACTCAGATACCTAAAACAATTTAATGGATGAAACATACCAAGTCCTAGATTCTATAGTTACTCCCTCAAATCCCATTATGCTAAAGGATGAAATTGATGCTCAAATGGACAATTGTTATTGGCATAATCAAGGACATGGTCCACAAGGCTAACCACCTATTGATCATTTTTTTTGTCAAGGGAAAATGACCAACATTTGAGATAAAATATTGTGGGGAACAAGAAATACTATCCTCATTTTTATAAAGGTGGTTCTCCTCTCTTGATATATTGGAAGATTCTTTGTATGGCTATAAATGAATGTGATGGGTGAGTGCTAAAGAGAAAACCCCAAAATATCTTTCAAAAAACCTCTCGTTTAGCAGATTTATTCATTAAGCACATCATCTTATTCATGGAGATAAAATTAAATAAGTATAACTGAAAGAGATTTGTACAGAGTTTGTTTTCACCAAATATCTTGCCTTCCTTTTAAAATGTTGTGAATCTAAGATCAGTTATGACTTTGCAAGATGAAAGAAAAGTAAAATGGACAAGTCATTAAAGAAATTTAGATGAGTATTGCATTTAAAACTGAAAAATATTATGATGAGCACATCCCAAAAATATCATACTCAAAAATATCAAAGTCTGAGAAATCATTAGAATTATGCCCCGAAATAGTTCTCGGTGGGAGAAATCAATAATAATATCCCAATTATGACGAGTCTAACAATGTCTGAAAAAGAAGATTGGAGTGACAGTCTCAACAATCTCAATGAAAAATAGATAAGTTGTAATTATATTGTATTATATTTTTACAATATGGGATTTTACTCCTCTAGACCTAGAATATCATGACATGACTAAAGAATTTAGAGACAGAGAAGATCAAACCAAGGTCTCCCTGTAGGAAAACATACATAGAAAATCTATGGAAAGAGTACATGGCAGAGAGAAAGATGAAGGGGAAAGTCAAAGTTGATTCAAAAATATTTGAAGAGGCAAAACTTGCTTCCAATAGAAAGACCCATGTAGCAAAACTCTCCAACAGCCAACAGCTCCAATGCCAGCCTTTTGGATCTGCTTGTTCTTTTCTTTTGTAATCTCTTCTTTATCTTCTTGAAACTAATTTTCAGTTAGGGTTTTCCCTTTTGGTGCAATGAATTAATCCTTTTAGTAAATATGAGCTTTGGTATTCATTCCAACATCTAGGACCCACTTTTGAAGCTGGGGAATTTCTTTAAATAAATCAATTTATGAAAATAATTTGTTTTTAAGGTTGAAATTTTTCTCTACTGTAATTTCATTTTTAGGACCTAATAACTGATATTTCATCCATTGAAACCACTTCCAATGTGTTCTTCATCTCTTTACCTTTCTGACAAGATCTCATTTTCTCAAAACGGACATCTGGGTCAAAAGATATGAGCTCCGGAAGATGGAGACTCAACCACTCTTGATCTGTCTTCGTGGATTTTGAGCCTTAAATTTCCAATTCAAATTCTTTATCCCACATGCATTGTGGGGGGAGCTCTTGATATATTTATATAGACATATCATCTCCATATTATTTGTATGTGAGGTAGAGAGAACCATAGAACTCCATGTATCTTGTGCATAACTTATCTTTTGACCGTCACATCATTACCCAATCATCATGCCAACTAACTATCCAGTCATCTCTATCCATCCATGTGTCACTCGGGGGTAGGTCCATGTCATTGCCATGTGTCATGGGGAGGTGTGCCCAGAAATAAAGGGAAATAAACTTAAGATAAGAATTGTTATTGATAAATAATATTAAAATAAATGAAGTGTTTACGTGAATGTAGAGGTAGGTAAGCATGTAAATATTTTACTCGAGAGGAGCGGGACTATGGACTAGTGGGAGGATAGGGGAGGATAAAAATAACTAAGTAGATTTGGAAAATGGAATAAGTAAGGAAGACTAGATTTGGAAATGGACTAAGTATGGAAGGTGAGTAAAGAAAATGGAATATGGGGAGATGGGGAAAATGACTAAGTATGGAGAGGAGAGTAAGGAATGTGAGAGTGTAGTAATAAAACTTAGTCAAAATTTCAAAAGTGGAGACGAAAACTAGTGAGGAAAAATGGTGATATCTTGGGCATTTTACATTTGTTTTCAATTTTGTAAGATGTTAGACGAATATGAGACACAATGATACATAATGAGAATATGGAAATAAGTAAATAATGTTGGTTGTGGAGCCTTATTATCTTCCTGATTCAAAGGTTTGTTTCAGTTGTGCTTGGATCCCATTCCCTAACGGGGGGTGTGGAGGGGATTGTCCCCCACAACTGTCGCCAGGGGGGTCCATGGGGGGGCAGCGACAATTTTTGTAGCCCCCCCTAGCGAGGGATTCGTGGGCAGTGCCCCCGAAGCCAAATATTGAGAAAAATTGCCTTGTAAAATATTGTAATTTCTTATTCAATCTGGACAGTTCATTATAAGGTCATAGATCTGACAGTAGAAGTTGCTTTTAATGTTTTTTGCCCTAGAAGGCAACCCTCTTTTATGAGGGAATTGTATTGTGACTGTGTATTATCGTGATTGTCGTATTCTGAGAGAGGAGATTGTGAGAGAAAGAAGAGGAAGTTACAATGGGTGTGTTGTAGGTTGTATCCCTTCATTATGTTGGATAATAAAAAGGAAAGACTTGGCAATTTCTCTGGTGGATGTAGCCCACACTGGGTGAACCACGTATATTTGTGTCTTTATTGTATTGTGTATCTTCTGTGTTTTATTTCCGCATTTGTTTTATTTTATTGCTCCATGATCTTGTTTTTCTAGCAATTGGTATCAGAGCGAAAGGTAACTCGCAGGAAAACAAGGTTCCTGGTTCGAGTGGGAGCAATGGCGAAAGATGGAAAGTTTAGGGTCAAAAAAATTTAATGGCCAAAACTACCAGTTATGGAAGATGCAGATGGAAGATTATTTATATCAGAAGTATCTATTCCTACCATTGGGCGGAATAGCAAAGAAACCAATGGCTATGAAGGACAAAGAATGGGAGGTTCTTGACAAAAAGGCACTAGGAGTGATACGGCTGAGCTTGGCAGTGTCGGTGGCTTTCAATATTTCAATAGAAAAGACAACGAAGGAGTTGATGGATGCATTAGATAAACTGTATGAAAAACCCTCGGCGTCCAATAAGGTATTTTTAATGAAGCAATTATTTAATATGAAGATGTCAGAAGGTGGGTCTGTTGCAGATCATTTAAATGAATTTAATACGGTAACTAATCATCTAAGTTATGTAAACGTGGACTTTTATGATGAGGTCAGGGCTCTTCTAATCCTGTGCTCGTTGCCAGAAAGTTGGAATGGCTTAGTCATGGTTGTAAGTAACTTTGTCTTTGGTTCAAACACTCTAAAACTTGATGATGTTTTTGGTGTTATCCTTAGCAAGGAAATGCGACGGAAAAGTATAGGTGATACATCAGGTAATGCGTTAAACATGGAGAATCGGGGAAGACAAAAGGATAGAGGAAAGGGCTCAGGGAACCGCGAAAATTCTAAGAAGGGTGGATCTGAATCTAGACTAGGAAAGCTAGACTGTTGGAATTGTGGGAAGAAAGGACATCTTAAGAAAGAATGTGGAACTCCAAAGAAACAAAGAGATGGACAGCAGGAGAAAAATCAGGAAGCAAATGTAATAAGTGATGTTTTACAAGATGCTTTGATTCTTTCAGTAGATAATACTTCTGAGTCTTGGGTAGTAGAATCAGGGGCTTCATTTCATGCCACACCCCTTAGGAAACATTTTCTAGATTATGTTCAAGGTGATTTTGGACAGGGTCATTTGGGTGATGATGCACCATGCAAAATTGTTGGAATGGGAAAGGTACAAATAAAGAAAAAGAATGAAAACCAATGGTTGTTGAAAGAGGTAAGACATTTTCCATATCTAAGGAAAAATCTAATTTCAATAGGGTAGTTGGCAAGTGAAGGTTGTATATCCATATTTACATATAAGGCATGGAAGGTCACCAAAGGATCATTAGTGATAGAAAAAGGAGAGAAGGTAGGTACATTGTATTTATGTATTGATAATACTGACTATTCTATCTCTTTAGCTTCTATAGGAGTGGATACAGCACTTTGGCATCATAGACTTGGACACATGAGTGAGAAGGGGATGTAGATACTTCACAAAATAAATTTGTTACCGTATCTTAAACAAATTCATTTGCATTTCTGTGAGCATTGTGTTTATGGAAAACAGAGGAGAGCCAGATTTCTCAGAGTTGGAAAAGAAAAGAAGAGTGAAAGGTTAGCTCTTGTGCATACAGATGTATGGGGACCATCTCAAGTATCATCTCTTAGTGGCTCTCATTATTATGTTACTTTTCTTGATGATGCAACTAAAAAAACTTGGATTTATTGCATTCAAAAAAAATATGATGTTTTTGATACTTTTAAGAAATAGAAATATTTGGTTGAGAATGAGACAGGAAAAAGGTTGAAGTGTCTCAGATCAGAAAATGGAGATGAATATGACAGCAAGGATTTTGATGATTAATGTTCATACCACAGGTTTCGTAGAGAGAAAACAGTTCCAAGAACACCACAAAAAAATGGTGTGTCAAAAAGGATGAACAGGACAATCATGGAGCGTGCAAGGAGTCTGAGATTGTATGATGGCTTGCCCTTACAGTTATGGGCAGATGTTGTAGATATTTTTGTTTACTTAATAAACAGAGGACCTTAAAACTCTTTGGTTGGTGGAATTCTAGAGGAGGAATGGACAGGTAAAAAGGTAAACTATTCTTTTTTGAAGACTTTCACTTGTGAAGCATTTGTCCATATTGATAAAGAAAATAGAACAAAGCTTGAGGCAAAATCCAAGAAGTGTACCTTTATTGGATACGGTGTTAATGATTTTGGTTATCACTCATAGGATTATGAAAATCACAAAATCATTAAGAGCAGAGATGACATATTCAATGAGAAGGTCATGTACAAAGATCAGTTGTAGGAAAAGAAACAAGAAAAAGAAAAAACAGAATACACAGTGCTTGATGAGATCACTGAAAAAGAAATTCCAAAGGTACCAGAAAATCAAAATGTACA
>SNQJ01S0113509.1:0-28396 GCA_010110895.2 Picea sitchensis
GGTACATATTGATGAGTTATATTTGATGATTACTTGACACATGATTGGTACATAATTTGTACATGGTCGGTTGCACTTTTTTATGGTACAGGTTGATTACAGATTGTTTGGTACAGGTTGGTGCATGGTTGATACACTTGTTTATGGTACAGGTTGATTACAGATTGTTTGGTACAGGTTGGTGCATGGTTGATGCACTTGTTTATGGTATGGGTTGATCCATGGTTGATGCATGGTTTTGGTTTATTGGTACATTTTTACAATGATATATCTCATAGTGATAGTGTGACAGTGGTTCCATCATTCTACTTCTACTTCAGGGCGGTTGGATGGGGCAAGTACATGTGGTTGTAGCCACCTTCCGGTTGTAGCCAGAGAACATAGGTGGTTGTATCCTCCTTCTGGTTGTAGCCAGAGAATTGGGGAGTTGGAGCTTCCCTCGGGTTGTAGCCTGAGAAACTAGGGGGTTGGAGCCTCCTTCTAGTTGCAGCTAGAAAAAAGGAAGTTGGTGCTTCCAATGAATGTAATTATTCAAGAGATATAAGAAAAGAATTTTGTGGTTTTATCCCGCTTTGGGTTTCCACGTAAAACACTAGTGTATTGTGTATGTGTATGATTGTTCATTTGTTCATTGCTTATTTACTCTGCAGTTATTAGATGATAATGACACATTGATATAACACTTGGATTATATGGTCAAAAATGAGTAATCCAACAATATCACCACCTTTTTTATGGATCAAATTTATAATATTTTAAAAAAAAATTACTACAAGTATTACCACTCATTTTAACATTAAAATTTTCAATATTTTTGAAATATGGTTCTATTAATATCAAAAATTTAGGTCTTCTTTGCTAATTTATCATATTTTCAAAATTTGGTCTAATGAAAATCACCATTTACTCAAGTATTTCATTTATAACAAGTCATACAACATGTGTGGGAATGGATGAGTGATGCCAAGCATTTTCCTACATCCCTACCATGCTATAACAACATATAAAACTATGTATTAATAGAGAGTATTTCCCCCTCCATCCCATGTTAAGAGTGTTTAGTGTGGTATAGATTATTTCCCCCTCCATATGATGTTAAGAATAGTGGGGTAACTACATTATAGATAAATATAATAATGTAGTTACCCCACTATAATATAATAGTGGGGTAACTACATTATAGATAAATCTCGTGGTGTTGTATGGTTGAACTCAAGATGTTGCAAGCAAGATGAGCAGTAGCATCTCGGAGATGGAGGAATAACGGACTTGTGGTTGCCATTGTTGGCATGATGTATCCATTGTAGATGATGGTTGTTGCCACACAACTGAAACTATCTAGTATGTTCACAAGTTCTAAAAATCATTTCAAATTCTTAAGAGTACAACTCGACAAATCTACAAGGATTTTTGCCGAAGATGTTAATAATATTGTTAAGAATATAGGAAAGAAAGTGAATAACTAACAAAATCAAGAAGACAAAGAACACTGACGGAAAAGGCACGAAGCCAATTAAATTAATATGTACATCAATAGTGTATATAAACTACATATATCACAACTATCCTCTAACGATATGACCGTTAGAGTAAGATAATGAACTGAGATTAGACAGTTTTCAACTTCCCCCCTTAATCATAAGTTCATTCTAGCCTGAAAAACTGCCACTTCTTGACAACTAGTAATGTGTCAAGCAAATATTCAGAGGGCTTAAGATCCTCTCTGAAATCTGAAAAAATAGCAGAAGTTTATGTCTTCTACCAAATTGGTGGTTTAAGGGTGACCAAAAACTCATTTGGTGGTTTCGGTATGACCACAAACCAATCTGGTGGTTTCAGGATGACCACAAACCAATTTGGTGGTTTCAGGATGACCACAAACTAGTTTGGTGGTTTCAGGATGACCACAAACTAGTCTGTTGGTTCTGGGATGACCACAAACCAATCTGGTGGTTTTCGGATGACCACAAACCAAATGTCTAGCAGAAGATGATGTCTTTTACTAAATGGCATGGTTTTAAGTTCACCATAAACTAACAAGAGCTCAAGGCTAAAAAATTTGAAAATGTAACAAGTAGTGTTTTTAAGCTAACCACAAACTATAAAGAGCTCAAGGCTCAAAAAACTATGAATGGTTTTTGGATTACCACCAACCATATCAACAACAATATGTTTAGGATCAAGACTGCATACCAGGAACTAGGTTGCATACTTGATCATTTGTTCACAGGCTCTAAATCAAACTTGGAACTTGAATGAAAAATGGTTTTATGATTACCACAAACCATATCAACTGCAATATGTTCAGGAATAAGATTGCATACTAGGAACTAGGTTGCATACTTGATCATCTATTCACAGGCTCTAAATCAAACTTGGAACCTGACTGAAAAATGGTTTTCTGATTACCAAAAACCATATCAAAAACAATATGTTCAGGAAGAAGGTTGCATACCAGGAACTAGGTTTCATACTTGATCATCTGTTCACAAGCTCTAAATCAAACTTGGAACCTAACTGAAAACTTTAGATTTCCCCCTGTCAGGGATAAGTGGTTCAAATTCCCTTGATCGTCGTTCACAAGTATGGCCAAGAAGAGATCGAGCACATGTATAAGATAACAGATGAATATTGAAACACTAATCTTTCAAATGTCCAACTTTATCAACGAAAAAGAGGGTTTCTTGCAATTCCACCCTTTTACAATAATCGAATCAAATTGAAACTCAACATAAGGGTGTTGGATTCAACCAAAAAATGCACCCAATTACAATTGTCATCCAATTTCAACAATATTTGATACTTAAAAAAGGAATAATAATAAGTATCACAAATTGCAACTCATAAAATTCTGAACAAACATTAGTCTAGAATGCAAGAGTTGAATTATTCTTCAAATTTTTCTTGAATGAAATCGCTTGTTGTTGTTGGACTGATAGGACTTCAAAACTGGAAGCCTGATTGTCTATCGATTTCTTCTTCTTTCCATAACTCATCACCCAAATTAATAAATTCATTTCATTGATCTTCACAAAATATTTGGCATTCCATTTGGATTTACAAAGCACCTTTTTTTTTAAAATAAAACACTTCCTTTAATAGCCAAAATAAATCGAGAGACTTGCTTCAAAAGTAATCCTTTTAAAAAATAAAATATGACTTGTTTTTTTATAGCTTCTAGTTTTCTTGCTTCTTCTCAATAAACGTTATTGCAGGGACTTTTCTTAAAATTGTCACAGTGTATCCCATTATTGAAATCAATTTGATTTTTTTTTAACTCCAAAAAAATCAATTTGAATTATTTAAAAAACATATTCCCCTTTCATACTTGGTGTATACTTCAGACCCATCAATTTGATTTTTTGTTTTTATATGGATTCGAAAATAATTAAAATGGTACCTTTACCATAGAGCCTCCACTAGATTTCAATCCTGCTCTTTCAGTGGATCTCCTTTAGAATATTTCATTGTACATGACTCTTTCATATAAATGAACTCTCAAATTGTCAACAATAGCAACAACCCTCCTATTCTTCATGGGAAAATATTTCCATGCCAAAATATAAATCTTACACAACCTAATTTAATTTTAATTTTTTTAAAATATTTGGTAGGGTTCTTTCGACATGAAACTCTGGCCAAACTCTACCTCCACCGTCTCACCTCAGTGCCTTCTTCACAAGCTAGAATACTGGTGATTTCTTGGTGGAAACTATGTGTGTGGAAACATAAAAACGAGCACTTGCAAACAATCGACCAACAACATGAGAAAAACCTAGGTTCATCAATTCAGATTTCATCTACCATGGAAAACTACCATGGTGCTATCAAGCACTAATAACTATAGTGCTATGATAAACTATCAGGATCATAAGATCAATATCATGCTCATATGCCACTGTTAAGAATATAGGAAAGAAAGTGAATAGCTAGCAAAATCAAGAAGACAAAAAACATTCGTTGAAAAGGCATGAAGCCAATTCAATTAATATGTACATCAATAATGTATATATATAGTAGATATACCACAATTGTCCTCTAATGGTATGACCCTTAGAGTAAGATAATGAACTGAGATTAGATATTTTTCAACATAAGATGTACGGTTGGTAACCGTCCAACCTAACTAAATCTCAAGGTTTTGATGAATAAAAACGTGGCAGAAATTAATCCCGCAACCCTCAGTGTAAACCTTGGATTGGGTAAATTAATCCTGCAGCTGTCAGTGTAAACCTTGGATTGGATTTGTATAAGCTGAAGATAATGTGATAGATATCAGGTATATGAATTACTTCAAATTTTGCATCCATGACTTGTGTGAATTCAAAATTCAAACCTCCATTCGTGATATTTTATTCTCTTCGCTTTCTTCTTTCTTTCCATGTTTTTCACTCCTTAGAAGAGATGCAATTTGGAGGGATCTGGAGCCACAAGGATCTTCAACAGGTCTAAACTCTTGTGATTCTTGGTGGTAATCTAGGATATGCATATCACTCATATTATTATTGTAGCTCTTCTTCTGATTGCACTATACTTTCACAGGATCATAGAAGAAGATACAAAAGAGGAGTTGTTCCTGGAATTGGTCGATTCGGAATCGGCTGTATTTGAGGAATACGAAGCCACAAGGATCTTCAACGTGTTCCAAACTCTGGCCGGCCTAATTCTATGGAATCAACAATAATCTAGGGATACGCATATCACGCATATCATTACTGCAACTCTTCTTCATATTGCAGAATACTTCCCCATGCTCACACAAGAAGACCCAAATGAGGATTTGATCCAGGGAACTAGTTGATTTGGAATCAGCTAGATTGGAGGGATCTGGAGCCACAAGGATCTTCAAGGGGTTCGAAACTCTTGTGATTCCTATCGGCCTCTTCAATTCTATGGAATTAGCAATAATGGCATACATTATTGTAGCTAATGAGATAGAACAAAAGGGAGGGAGAGGGTGGAGAACAGTGAGTCCCAACCTATCTATTCCATGCCTATTCAATTGCCAGTAGTTTCGATTGATTCAATATTTTTGTTGAGGTTATAAGTTGAGGCTATAAATCATGATGGCATTCTCAGATTCGTTGGTAGCATTGTTGATAATCTGTTTGGTAAGTCCTCCATCTTATGGGTGGGAATGGAAAGAAGCACACGCTACTTTCTATGGAGAAAATAATTCTTCCGGAATAGACGGTAGGAACTCTAAGCTGCTAAGTGACCATGATCACATAATGAAATATTATTTGATCAATGCATGATAAATTGTATATTGCAAGAGGAGCATGCGGATACGAGGAATTATACAGACAAGGATACAGAACTACATTGCCAAGTATCATTAGTCCCTCTTTTAAATCACAATCGAATGATTACATCTTAAGGTAATGTTGCCACTGTAGTGCAATGGTCCCAAAACAATAACACTAGATCTAAAAAAATTAATTTTCGTAAAAATTCCTTGAAAATATACCCAAATCTAAAAGTTGTGCTACAAGTATCACCATTTTTTCCATCTTTTTTTAAAGTAGAACAAATTTGTAATATTTTTAAAAATGGCACTACCAATATCACCACCTTTTTTTATGGATCAAATTTATAATATTTTTTAAAAAATGTAATACAATTATTACCACTTTTTTAACATTAAAATTTACAATATTTTTGAAATATGGTTCTATTAATATCAAAACTTTATTTCTTCTTTGCTAATTTATCATATTTTCAAAATTTGGTCCTATGAAGATCACCATTTACTCAATTATTTGTTTTATAACAAGTCATACAACATGTGTGGGAAGGGATGAGTGATGCCAAGCATTTTCCTACATGCCTACCACGCTATAACAACATATACAGCTATGTAGTAATAGAGAGTATTGCCCCCTTCCATCCCATGTTAAGAGTGTTTAGTGTGGTATAGAGTATTTCCCCCTCCATCTGATATTAAGAATAGTGGGGTAAATACATTATAGATAAATATAATAATGTAGTTACCCCACTATAATATAATAGTGGGGTAGCTAAGTTAAATCTCGTGGTGTTGTATGGTTGAATTGAAGATGTTGCAGGCAAGACGAGCAGTAGCAGCTCAGAGATGGAGGGAAAATGGAGTTGTGGCTGCCATTGTTGGAAGGAGGTATACATTATAGACGATGGTTGCTGCCACCCAGTTGAAACTATCTATTCTTTTCACAAGCTCTAAAAATTGTTTCAAATTCTTAAGAGTACAGCTCAACAAATCTGCAAGGATTTTTTCCAAAGATGTTAAGAATATTGTTAAGAATATAGGAAAGAAAGTGAATAAGTAACAAAATCAAGAAGACAAAGAACACTGGCGGAAAAGGCATGAAGCCAATTAAATTAATATACATCAATAATGTATATATAGTATATATACCACAATTGTCCTCTAACGGTATGACCCTTAGAGTAGGGTAACGAACTGAGTTTAGAGAGTTTTCAACAGAATATGTACGGCTGGTAACCATCCAACCTAACTAAATCTGAAGGTTTTGATGAGTAAAAACGTGGCAGAAATCAATCCCGCAGCTCTCAATGTAAACCTCAGATTGGATAAATTAATCCTACAGCTCTCAGTGTAAACCTCAGATTGGATTTGTGTAAGCCGAAGACAATGAGATAGATATCAGGTATATGAATTACTTCAAATTCTACATCCATGACTTGTGTGAATTCAAAATTTAAACCTCCATTCGTGATATTTTATTGTCTTCTCTTTCTTCTTTCTTTCCATGTTTTTCGCTCCTTACAAGAGATAAAATTTGGAGGCATCTGAACCCACAAGGATCATCAATGGGTCGAAACTCTTGTGATTCTTGGTGGTAATATGGGATACGCATATCACTCATATCATTATTGCATCTCTTCTTCTGATTGCACTATACTTTCACAGGATCATAGAAGAAGATACAAAAGAGGAGTTGTTCATGGAACTGGTCGATTCGGAATCGGTTGTATTTGAGGAATTCAGAGACACAAGGATCTTCAACGAGTTACAAACTCAGGTCGACCCAATTCTATGGAATCAACAATAATCTAGGGATATGCATATCACGCATATCATTACTGCAGCTCTTCTTCAAATTGCAGAATACTTCCCCATGCTCATAGAAGAAGGCCCAAATGAGGATTTTATCTAGGGAACTGGTCGATTCAGAATCGGACATATTGGAGGGATCTGGAGCCACAAGGATATTCAATGGGTTCGAAACTCTTGTGATTCATGGAGGACTCTTTAATTCTATGGAATTAGCAATAATGGAATATCATTATTGCAGCTAATGAGACAGAAAAAAAGGGAGGGAGAGGGGGGGAGAACAATGAGAGCCAGTCTATCTATTCCATGTCTATTCCATGGAATTCTAAGAGTCGTTGGTAGCATTGTTGATAATATGTTTGGTAAGTCCTCCAGCTTATGGGTGGGAATGACAAGAAGCACACGCTACTTTCTATGGAGGAAATAATGCTTCTGAAATAGACGGTAGGGGCTCTAAGCTGCTAAGTGACCATGATCACATAATGAAATATTATTTGATCAATGCATGATAAATTGTATATTGCAGGAGGAGCATGCGGATACAAGGAATTATAAATACAAGGCTATAGAACTACATCGCCAAGAAGCATTAGTCCCTCATTCCAATCATGGTCCAATGATTAAACCCTAAGGTAATGTTGCAGATGTAGTGCAATGGTCCCAAAACAATAACACTAGATCTAAAAAATAAAAAAAAATTGTAAAAAGTCCTTGAAATATATACCCAAATCTAAAAGTTGTGCTACAAGTATCACTATTTTTTCCATCTTTTTTTAACAATAGAACAAATTTGTAATATTTTTAAACATCGCACTACCAATATCACCACCTTTTTTTATGGATCAAAATTATAATATTTCTTAAAAAATGTACTACAAGTATTACCACTCTTTTTAAGATTAAAATTTACAATATTTTTGAAATATGGTTCTATTAGTATCAAAACTTTATTTCTTCTTTGATAATTTATCATATTTTCAAAATTTGGTCCTATGAATATCACCATTTACACAAGTATTTTTTTTATAACAAGTCATACAACATAAGTGGGAAGGGATGAATGATTCCAAGCATTTTCCTACATCCCTACCATGCTATAAAAAAATATAAAACTATGTAGTAATAGAGAGTATTTTCCTCTCCATCCCATGTTAAGAGTGTTTAGTGTGGTATAGAGTATTTCCCCCTCCATCTGATGTTAAGAATAGTGGGGTAACTACATTATAGATAAATATAATAATGTAGTTACCCCATTATAATATAATAGTGGGGTAACTACATTATAGATAAATCTCGTGATGTTCTATGGTTGAACTGAAGATGTTGCAGGAAAGACGAGCAGTAGCAGCTCGAAGATGGAGGAATAACGGAGTTGTGGCTGCCTTTATTGGCAGGAGGTATCCATTGTAGACGATGGTTGCTGCCACACAACTAAAACTATCTAATCTTTTCACAATCTTTAAAAATTGTTTCAAATTCTTAAGAGTACAACTCAACAAATCTGCAAGGATTTTTGTCGAAGATGTTAAGAATATAGGAAAGAAAGTGAATAACTAACAAAATCATGAAGACAAAGAACATTGGAAGAAAATGAACGGAGTCAATTAAATTAATATGTACATCAATAATGTATATATAGTACATATACCAATTTAGTGGTTTTGGGATGACCACAAACCAATCTGGTGGTTTTGGGATGACCACAAACCAATCTGGTGGTTTTGGGATGACCACAAACCAAATGTCTAGCAGAAGATGATGTCTTCTACTAAATGGAATGGTTCTAAGTTGACCATAAACTAACAAGAGCTCAAGGCTCAAAAATCTGAAAATGTAACAAGCAGAACTTCATGTCTTTTGCTTAATTGGTGGTTTTAAGCTAACCAAAAACTATAAAGAGCTCAAGGCTCAAAAAAATATGAATGGTTTTAGGATTACCACCAACCATATCAACAACAATATGTTTAGGAACAAGACTACATGACAGAAAATAGGTTGCATACTTGATCATCTATTCATAGGCTCTAAATCAAATTTGGAACTTGACTGAAAAATGGTTTTAGGATTACCACAAACCATATCAACAACAATATGTTCAGGAATAAAATTGCATACTAGGAACTAGGTTGGATACTTGATCATCTGTTCACGGGCTCTAAATCAAACTTGGAACCTGACTAAACAATGGTTTTATGATTACCACAAACCATATCAACAATAATATGTTCAGGAATAAGGTTGCATACTAGGAACTAGGTTGCATACTTGATCATCTATTCACGGGCTCTAAATCAAACTTGGAACCTAACTGAAAAACTTTAGATTTCCCCCTGGCAGGGACAACTGGTTCAAATTCCCTTGATCATTTTTCACAAGTATGGCCAAGAAGAGATCGATCACATGTATAAGATAACGGATGAAGATCGAAACACTAATCTTTCATATGTCTAACTTTATCAACGAAAAATAGGGTTTCTTGCAATTCCACCCTTTTACAATAATCCAAACAAATTTAAAATCAACAGAAGGGTGTTGGCTTCAACCAAAAAATGCACCCAATTACAATTGTAATTCAATTTCAACAATATTTGAAAATTACAAAAGGAATAATAGTAAGTATCACAAATTGCAACTCATAAAATTCTGAACAAACATTAGTCCAGAATGCAAGAGTTGAATTATTTTTCAATTTTTTCTTGAATGAAATCGCTTGTTGGTGTTGGACTTATAGGACTTCGAAACTGGAAGCATGATTGTCAATCGATTTCCTCTTCTTTCCATAACTCATCACCCAAATTAATAAATTCATTTCATTGATCTTCACAAAAGATTTGGCATTCCATTTGGCTTTACAAAGGACCTTTTTTTTTAAATAAAACACTTCCTTTAATAGCCAAAATAAATCGAGAGACTTGCTTCAAAAATAATCCTTTAAAAAAATAAAATATGACTTTTTTTTATAGCTTCTAGTTTTCTTGCTTCTTCTCAATAAACGTTATTGCAGGGACTTTTCTTAAAATTCTCACAGTGCCTCCCATTATTGAAATCAATTTGATTTTTTTTTAACTCCAAAAAAATCAATTTGAATTATTTAAAAAACATATTCCCCTTCCATACTTGGTGTATACTTTGGTCACATCAATTTTATTTTTTGTTTTTATATGGATTTGAAAATAATTAAAATGGTACATTTACCATAGAGCCTCCACTAGCTTTCAATCATGCTCTCTCAGTGGTTCTCCTTTATAATATTGATTTGTACATGCCGCTTTCATATAAGTGAACTCTCAACTTGTCAACAATAGCAAAAACCCTCCAAATCTTGATGGGAAAATATCTCCATGCCAAAATATAAATCTTACACAACCTACTTTTATTTTATTTTATTTTTAAATATTTGGTAAGGTTCTTTCGACATGAAACTCTAGTCGAACTCTACCTCCACCATCTCACCTCAGTGCCTTCTTAACAAGCCAGCATACTGGTGATTTCTTGGTGGCAACTTTGCGTGTGGAAACATAAAAACGATCACTTGCAAACAGTCGACAAACAACATGAGAAAACCCTAGGTTCATCAATTCAGATTTCATCTACCATGGAAAACTACTATGGTGCTATCAGGAACTAAGAACTATAGTTTTATGATAAACTATCACGCTCATAATATCAATATCATGCTCTGATACCACTGTTAAGAATACTGTTAGGAATATAGGAAAGAAAGTGAATAACTAACAAAATCAATAAGACAAAGAACACTGGCTGAAAAAGAAAGTGATATTTTATTGTCTTCGCTTTATTCTTTCTTTCCATGTTTTTCACTCCTTACAAGAGATGCAATTTGAAGGGATCTGGAGCCACAAGGATCTTCAACGGGTCGAAACTCTTGTGGTTCCTGGTGGTAATCTAGGATACATATATCACTCATATCATTATTGCAACTCTTCTTCTGATTGCACTATACTTTCACAGGATCATAGAAGAAGATACAAAAGAGGAGTTGTTCCTGGAACTAGTCTATTCAGAATCAGTTGTATTTTAGGAATACGGAACCACAAGGATCTTCAACGGGTTCCAAACTCTGGCCGACCCAATTCTATGGAATCAGCAGTAATATAGGGATACGCATATCACGCATATCATTACTGCAGCTCTTCTTCATATTGCAGAATACTTCCCCATTCTCATAGAAGAAGACCCAAATGAGGATTTGATTCAGGGAACTTGTTGATTCAGAATCGGCCAAATTAGAGGGATCTGGGGCCACAAGGATCTTCAACAGGTTCAAAACTCTTGTGATTCCTGGTGGCCTCTTCAATTCTATGAAATTAGCAATAATGGCATATCATTACTGTAACTGAGGGAGAGGGGGGGAGAACAATGAGAGTCAATCTATCTATTCCATGCCTATTCAATTGCTAGTAGTTTCGATTGATTAAATATTTTTGTTGAGGTTATAAGTTGAGGCTATAAATCATGATGTCATTCTAAGAGTCGTTGGTAGAATTGTTGATAATATGTTTGGTAAGTCCTCCATCTTATGGGTGGGAATGAAAAGAAGCACATGCTACTTTCTATGGAGGAAATAATGCTTCGAGAACAGACGGTAGGGGTCTAAGATGCTAAGTGACCATGACCACATAATGAAATATTATTTTATCAATGCATGATAAATTGTATATTGCAGGAGGAGCATGTGGATACGGGGAATTATACAGAGAAGGATATGGAACTACATCGCCAAGTAGCATTAGTCCCTCATTCCAATCATGGTCCAATGATTACATCCTAAGGTAATGTTGCAACTGTAGTGAAATGGTCCCAAAACAATAACACTAGATCTAAAAAATTTAATTTCCATAAAAATTCCTTGAAATATATACCCAAATCTAAAAGTTGTGCTACAAGTATCACTATTTTTTCCATCTTTTTTTACAGTAGAACAAATTTGTAATATTTTTAAAAATGGTACTACAAATATCACCACCTTTTTTTATGGATCAGATTTATAATATTTTTTTTTAAATGTACTACAAGTATTACCACTATTTTTAACATTAAAATTCACAATATTTTTGAAATATGGTTCTATTAATATCAAACTTTATTTCTTCTTTGCTAATTTATCATATTTTCAAAATTTGGTCCTAATTTATCATAATTTATCACCATTTACTCAAGTATTTGTTTTACAACAAGTCATAAAACATGTGTGGGAAGGGATGAGTGATGCCAAGCATTTTCCTACATCCCTACCATGCTATAACAACATATAAAACTATGTAGTAATAGAGAGTATTGCCCCCTCCATCCCATGTTAAGAGTGTTTAGTGTGGTATAGAGTATTTCCCCCTCCATCTGATGTTAAGAATAGTGGATTAACTACATTATAGATGAATATAATAATGTAGTTACCCCACTATAATATAATAGCGGGGTAACTACATTATAGATAAATCTCGTGGTGTTGTATGGTTGAACTGAATATGTTACAGGCAAGATGAGTAGTAACAACTCGGAGATGGAAGAATAATGGAGTTATGGCTACCATTGTTGGCAGGAGGTATCCATTTGATCTAGATTTTATGAGAAGAACGAAATGACTACAGATTATTAACAGGTTCTTAACACAAAATAACAGAGATACAATAAAACTGTTTTTCTATTCAATAAGGAAATAAGTTGAAACTGTAAAATGCAGCGGAAACAAGCTTGTTGGAATGGTGGCGGCTTATCTCTGAGAAGAGATGTGACGGTTGCGTTCATTCACAAGAAGATGATTACAATGAGGCTCTGAAGGCCTTTTTACAATAAACATGAATGCCAAAAACCTTAGACATCCAAAAACCTAACCCTAGGAGATGAAGCGCCAAAAGTCATGTGGGCCTCGTCTGGGTAAGTTAGTACATCAACTTCCCGAGGTCGTAACTTTTTCATACGATCTCCATTTTAGGTGTATGATAGCCTGTTGGAAAAGTATCATCGAGAAGCTCGATCCTGAAAAACCTTCATTTAGGCCCTCAAAATGGCCCCAGAATTTAAAACTACTAAAAATAGTAAATTGCCAAAATTACTAGAAAAATGTTTTGAGCATGCTGGAAAAGGTAGGTGGCCATCCATATCCACCTATATCAATCCTCCCTCATTAGGAAGCAATGGTCTCCATTGCGTTGAGTTCCCCCATCAAATGAGGAAATTTCTGTTGAATTTGGCCCCAGGTGAGACACTTGCCTTGGTGCAGGAGCTGCCCTGCTTTGTCGACTCGACAAAGTTGGATCCTTTGTTGTTGAGTGCCCTTGATCTGTGTGTCCAAAATCTGATCATTGGATGCCTGTTGTATGTAGTTGGGGTTGAGCTATGTTGGTGTCAGTTGTTATGCTACGTCTGAGGTGTCCAATAATGGTGGGAAATAAGGGTGAAGGAGATCCACGTTGAACACTGGGTGTAGGCCAAGGAAAGGAGGAATGTTGAGCTCAAAAGCATTATCCCCCACAGCCTTGGTGATGGTGTATGACCCATAACAGAGTGGGTGAAGCTTCCAATGGGGTCCTGTAAGGCGTTATTTCTGCAAGTGCAACCAAATTTTGTCTCCCACCCGAAACTTATGTGGCACTCGATGTTGATCATGGCACTGCTTGTACTTTTCATTGGACTTATGTAGGATATCCTGAACCTGTTGGCAGATGTGTTGGATCCACTCAATGAATCTGGTGGCTTTGTCAGCTTCAGTTGGAGCAGGAAATGAGTCAGTCGAGGTGACGATAAGGGGAAGTGCAACATCTATGGGACCCAATGGTTGGAATCCCAACCCCACCTGAAAGGGGTTGTGGTCGGTTCAGCTATGCAGGGCTCAGTTGTAGCTATGTTGGACATAGGGAAGGCTCTCATCCCATGTGTGAGGGTGATTTGAATTATACATGCAAAGGATATGCACAATCATTCAATTTACGACCTCAGTTTGGCCATCTATTTGGGGGTGGAAGGTCGTGGATTTGGTAAGCTTGGTGTCTAGCAGTGACCAAAGGCTCGACCAGAATGTGTTGAGAAATTGACTGTCCTAATCTGAGACAATGGTTTGTTGGATTCCAAAATGTAACCAGACTGTTCAAAGAAGAGCTCGGCAATGGCCTCGGCTGTGATTTTCTTCTTGCAGGCAACCAGAATCGCCATCTTAGAAAAGTGATCAACAACCACAAAAACACAGTCATTTCCCTTCTTGGTGGATGGGAGGCCCAACATGTAGTCCATTGAGATGGATTTATGTGGCCTGTTAGGAGTAGGAAGAGGGGTGTACAGGCCATTTTTCTTAATGGCCAGTTTGGCAATAGCACAGGCCATGCAGGACCTGATATACTTGATGACCTCCTATCGAAGTTTTTCCAATAGAAATATTTTTGTAGCATCACCACTGTCTTTTAGACGCCGAAGTGTCCTTCCACCTGACTATAGTGGGCTTCCTAGATTAACTTCGCTCGCTCGCTTGATGGAACACAGATATGGCCCAGATGACACAACAACCCATCCTGAAGATGGAAATTATCAACAACTGCGTTTTCACCCAACATTTGGTANCGTGGTGAGTGTCATGACTGGAGGTCTACTTAGGCAATCAGTGACGCGATTGGTGCTTCCTATTTTATACTTGATGTTGAGGTGGAATTGTTGCAAGTATGTGGACCACTTTTGATTGCGATCATTCT
The DNA here is from genome assembly GCA_010110895.2 of Picea sitchensis. NCBI lineage: Eukaryota > Viridiplantae > Streptophyta > Pinopsida > Pinales > Pinaceae > Picea > Picea sitchensis. The sequence continues at coordinate 14,758 of SNQJ01S0113509.1, forward strand.
GTAATTTTCCTTGTGCATGAACTATAGTGGCTTCTGATCACTGTGAATGACTGTCTCCTTCCCAAGAATGTAATGTCTCCACTAGCGGTAGGCTTTCACAATGGAGTACATTTCTTTGTCGTAATTAGGGTACTTATGGACAACATCCTATAGTGTCTAACTAGATAGGCCACGGGGTGGCCGTGCTAAGTGAGAACGGTGCCCACCGCATAGTGTGAAGCATATATCTCGATCTCAAAGGGTTGATGCAGGTCTGGTAGAGAAAGTACTAGGGATGAGCACAAGCATTGCTTCAAATCGTCGAACGCTTATTGTTGGGACCGGCCCCATGCAAATTTCTCCTTACCACCACTCCTGGTTATTTGGTTGAGGGCCCATGCAATATGGGATAATCCCAACATGAACCTATAGTAGAAATTGGCAAGGCCCAAGAAGCTCTGAAGCTCAGTGAGTGGGGTTGGGGCTGGCCAGTCATGGATGACTTGGATCTTGTCTGGATCCACATGTATACCATGTTGATCAATTATGTGGCCCAGGTAATGGACCTTGTCCATGCCGAAGGATCATTTTTCCAAGTTGGCATATAGCTTGTGTTGCTACAGGGTGTGCAGAACATGTTGAATATGCTTCAAGTGTTCAGCCCAAGTCTTGTTGTAAATGAGAATGTCATCCAGATACATCACTACAAAAGTATTGGTGAATGCTCGCAGGATATTGTCCATCATCCTCATTAAAGTGGTTGGATCATTTGTCAAACCAAATGGCATGACCAACCATTCAAAAACACCTTCCTTTGACTTGAAGGCGGTTTTCCATACTTTGTTCTATCGGGACATGTTGGTAGCCAAACTTCAGGTCAATCTTACTGAAGTATTTTTCCCCTGTGAGTTGATCAAGGAGGTCATCGATTCGGGGAATTGGGTACCGGTTTCTGACTATGATTTTATTCAGAGCCTGATAATCAATGCAGAGTCACCAGGTTCCATCTTTCTTCTATACCAGCACGATTGGGCTCCTGCAAGGTGATGAGCTGGGATGGATGTTCCCCTTGGGGAGCATTTCTTGGATCTATTTCTTGATCTCCTCATTCTCTAACAGAGAGTAGTGATAGACTAGCCCACTGGGCAGCAGTGCGTTGGGGGTCAGATCGATGGGGTTCTTGACCTAGAAGTGCAGAGGTACCTCGGTAGGTGAGGAGAAGATATCTGAGTATTCTTCCACGACCTTATCTACTTGATTTTGTTGTGTGGAGAGGTCAGCCGCAGAGACCCTAGATGTGGCTGTGATATTTCGCTTATTCTGAGAGTGAATCATGAAGAAGACAAACTTCCTCATCTAAGATATGACCTTCCTGCATTGCTTAGCAGATATCAAGTAAATAGCACTAGGTGGGACTGCCTTGGGTATCCTATACAATTTCTTATTCAAAGTAATAATAACACTATGAGGCCTAGACTCATATATAGCATGATGTTTCTATAAATAAGGTTGGCCCAAAAGAACATCACAAACTTCAAGAGGAGAAACATCACACAATACCTCATCTTTGAAGGGCTTGATTTCGTATGACAGTCGGCACTGTTGGATGATGCGGAGATCACTTCCTTGGTGGAGCCATCCAATGGTGTAAGGTTGTGGGTACGACGTTGTCGGTAGGGATAGACATTTGACAACCTTTGCTGATATGAGTTTATTCTGGCTACTGCTATCAATGATGAAATGCAACAGGGTGCCTTTTACCCACATCTCTAAATGGAAGAGGCATGCTCCTTCTTCTGGCTCGTTTGGTTCACTAGGTTGGAGCTTGGTTGTAGCAACGGTGGAACTGGGTTCCGCGACAATGATTCATCTTCCCCTTTATAGTTCTAGCTCAGAGTCTGAACCCGCATCTGATTCGGAGGCTTTCACTTCAGCCACCAGCGACTACTTTGAGCTGCAGTCAGTAGTGTTATGCCAAGGGATCTTATGGAAGTCACACCACTTCCCAGTATCTTTCTTTGTCTTTCTGGTGTCCTTCTTTGCTTGCGGCTTGGAATGGTTGTCCTAATATTGTCCATATTTTCTCTATCCTTTGTTCTGTTTGTTGGGGACACCCTTTCCTGGCTTTTGTTGTGAGGGGTTCCCAGGCCCAAATTGTCATGTCTTTTGTTTGAGCTTCTGCTCAATTTTGACAGCATATCGGTAGGCCACGCCCAATGATGAGATGTACAAAAATTCCATTTCGGTCTAGATGTATCTATGCAGAGCATCGCGATACTTGAGCACCAGATGTCGCTCTGAATATTTGATACCTAGTTTCACGCGCAAGGTATGAAAGATATTTGTGAAATCTGGAACTGCTTGGTCTCTTTCTTGCTGCAGTGTGGTCCATTTGGTATACAAGTCGTCATAACTTCCGACAGGGTAGTATTGTTCCTTAATCACATCCCTAAAGGATTCCCAGGTGGTCATGACTGTAAATAATGAGGGTTCCTTAGTTTCCTTTTTCTCACAGAAATTTTCCCACCAATCTTTGACATGGGGAATGGCTTTGAGGAGCGCAAAAGTAGTCTTTTCTCTATTCGAAAAGTTATGGACAGAAAAATACCCTTCTAGTAGATTCAACCACTTGTCTACAGCATCTGCGTCTATCTAACCTTCAAATATAGGAATATTGAAGTTTATTTGTACCTTTAAGGGGGTGGTGCCTCTGCTCGAAGAAGATGCATCACCTGTTGGTAGCCACTGAAGGATTTGCGCGAAACTATCCATGATCTCGTTCCTTTGTTGCCTGGGGGATTCCTCAATCAACAGTTTGAAAGGATCTCATGTCACTTCATCTTTATTGTCTCCTTCCATGAGAGGTTTCTTGGGCGTGCAAGAGATTTTTTCCTCAAGAGAAACAAGCTCGAGACCCAACTCTTTATACTCCGACCTCATTGGGGACATGCATTAAGACGACAAGGAGCAGACCACTGTGATACCACTGATAAGGATTTTATGAGCAGAACGAAATGACTATAGATTATTAACAGGTGCATAACACAAAATAATAGAGATACAGTAAAATTGTTTTCTACAATAAGGAAATAAGTTGAAACTGTAAAATGCAGCGGAAACAAGCTTGTTGGAATGGTAGTGACTTATCTCTGAGAAGAGATGTGACGGTTGCGCTCATTCGCAAGAAGATGATTACAATGAGACTTTGGAGGCCTTTTTACAATAAACATGAATGCCAAAAACCCTAGACATACAAAAACCTAACCCTAGGAGATGAAGCGCCAAAAGTCATGTGGGCCCCATCCGGGTAAGTTAGTACATCAACTTCGCGGGGTCGTAACTTTTGCATTAGATCTCCATTTTAGGAATATGATAGCCCGTTGGAAAGGTATCATAGAGGATATTAATTTTGGGGGATCAATCATGCCTTTTTCTATCATTGAGTAGATCTATCCCGAAAAACCTTCATTTAGGCCCTCAAAATGACCCCGAAAGTTAAAACTACTGAAACTAGTAAATTGCAAAAATTGTTAGAAAACTATTTTGAGTCTGTTGGAAAAGGTGGGTGGCCATCAATATCCCCCTAGATCACCATTGTAGATGATGGTATCTTCCAAAAATTTGAACCTATATATTCTTTTCATAAGCTCTAAAATCATTTCAACTTCTTAAGAGTACAACTCGACAAATCTGCAAGGATTTTTTCCGAAGATGTTAAGAATATAGGAAAGAAAGTAATAACTAACAAAATCAAGAAGACACTAGCAAAAAAGGAACGAATCCAATTAAATTAAAATGTACATCAATAATGTATATATATAGTACATATACCACAACGGTCCTCTAACTGTATGACTGTTAGAGTAAGATAACGAACTGAGATTAGAGAGTTTTCAACATCCCCACTTAATCATAAGTTTGTTCTTGCCTCAAAAACCGCCATTTCTTCACAACTAGTAATGTGTCAAGCAAATATTCAGAGGGCTTAAGATCCTCTCTGAACTCTAAAAAAAGAGCAAAAGTTGATGTCTTCTACTAAATTAGTGGTTTAAGGGTGACCACAAACTTATTTGGTGGTTTTGGGATGACCACAAACCAATCTGGTGGTTTCAGGATGAGCACAAACCAATCTGGTGGTTTCAGGATGACCACAAACAAATATGGTGGTTTCGAGATGACCACAAACCAATCTGGTGGTTTTGGGATGACAACAAACCGAATGTCTAGCAGAAGATGATGTCTTCTACTAAATGGCATGGTTTTAAGTTGACCATAAACTAACAAGAGCTCAAGGCTCAAAAATATGAAAATGTAACAAGCATAAATTCATGTCTTATCCTTAATTGGTGGTTTTAAGCTAACCACAAACTATCAATATCTCAAGGCTCAAAAAACTATGAATGGTTTTAGCATTACCACCAACCATAGCAAAACCAATATGTTCAGGAACAAGACTACATACCAGGAACTAGGTTGCATACTAGATAATTTGTTCACAAGCTCTAAAACAAACTTGGAACTTGACTGAAAAATGGTTTCAGGATTACCACAAACCATATCAACAACAATATGTCCAGGAATAAGATTGCATACTAGGAACTAAGTTGCATACTTGATCATCTGTTCACAGGCTCTAAATCAAACTTGGAATCTAACTGAAAAATGGTTTTATGATTACCACAAACCATATCAACAACAATATGTTCAGGAATAAGGTTGCATACCGGGAACTAGGTTGCATACTTGATCATTTGTTCACAGGCTCTAAATCAAACTTGGAACCTAACTGAAAACTTTAGATTTCCCCCTGTCATGGACAAGTGGTGAAAATTCCTTTCATCATCATTCACAATTATGGCCAATAAGAGATTGAGCACATGTATAAGATAACGGATGAATATAGAAACACTAATCTTTCATATGTCCAACTTTATCAACGAAAAAGAGAATTTCTTGCAATTCCACCCTTTTACAATAATCCAATCAAATTTAAACTCAACAAAAGGGTGTTCGCTTCAACCAAAAAATGCACCCAATTACAATTGTAATTCAATTTCAACAATATTTGATACTTACAAAAGGAATAATAGTAAGTATCACAAATTGCAACTCATAAAATTCTCAACAAACATTAGTCCAAAATGCAAGAGTTGAATTATTCTTCAATTTTTTCTTGAATGGCTAATTAGGACTTCAAAATTGGAAGCCTGATTGTCAATCGATTTCTTCTTCTTTCCATAACTCATCACCTAAATTAATAAATTCATTTCATTGATCTTCACAAAAGATTTGGCATTCCATTTGGCTTTACAAAGGACCTTTTTTTTTTTAAATAAAACACTTCCTTTAATAGCCAAAATAAATCGAGAGACTTGCTTCAAAAATAATCCTTTTAAAAAATAAAATATGACTTGTGTTTTATAGCTTCTAGATTTCTTGTTTCTTCTCAATAAACACTATTGCAGAGACTTTTCTTAAAATTATCACAATGCCTCCCATTATTGAAATCAATTTGATTTTGTTTTTAACTCCAAAAAAATCAATTTGAATTATTTAAAAAACATATTCCCATTCCATATTTGGTGTATACTTCGGTCCCATCAATTTGATTTTTTGTTTTTATATGAATTCGAAAATCATTAAAATGGTACCTTTACCATAGAGCCTCCACTAGCGTTCAATCTTTCTCTCTCAGTGGCTCTCCTTTAGAATATTGTTCTGTACATGCCGCTTTCATATAAGTGAACTCTCAACTTGTCAACAATAGAAACAACCCTCCTATTCTTCATCGGAAAATATTTCCATGCCAAAACATAAATCTTACACAACCTCCTTTAATTTTAAATTTTTTTTAAATATTTGGTAGGGTTCTTTCGACATGAAACTCTGGTTGAACTCTACCTCCAAGGTCTCACCTCAGTGCCTTCTTGACAATCCAACATACTCGCTATTTCTTGGTGGCAACTATGCATGTGGAAACATAAACGAGCACTTGCAAAGAGTCAACCAACAACAAGATCAAACCCTAGGTTCATCAATTCAGATTTCATCTACCGTGGAAAACTACCATGGTGCTATCAGGAACTAATAACTCATAAGATCAATATCATGCTCTAATACCACTGTTAAGAATATAGAAAAGAAAGTGAATAACTAACAAAATCAAGAAGACAAAGAACATTGGCTGAAAAGGCACGAAGCCAATTCAATTAATATGTACATCAATAATGTATATATGTAGTACATATACCACAACTATCATCTAAAGGCATGACCCTTAGAATAATATAATGAACTGATATTAGAGAGTTTTCAACAGAAGATGTACGGATATTGTTGGTAACCATCCGACCTAACTAAATCTCAAGGTTTTGATGAATAAAAAAGTAGCAGAAATTAATCTTGTATCTCTCAGTGTAAACCTCGGATTGGATAAATTAATCCCACAACTCTCAGTGTAAACCTCGTATTGGATTTGTGTAAGTCGGAGACAATGAGATAGATATCAGTTATATGAATTACTTCAAATCCTGCATCCATGACTTGTGTGAATTCAAAATTTAAACCTCCATTCGTGATATTTTATTGTCTTCTCTTTCTTCTTTCTTTCCATGTTTTTCGCTCCTTACAAGAGATAAAATTTGGAGGGATCTGGATCCACAAGGATCTTCAACGGGTCAAAACTCTTGTGATTCTTGGTGGTAATCTAGGATACGCATATCACTCATATCATTATTGCAGCTCTTCTTCAGATTGCACTATACTTTCACAGGATCATAGAAGAAGATAAAAAATAGGGGTTGTTCCTGGAACTGGTCGATTCAGAATCAGTTGTATTTGAGGAATTTGGAGCCACAACGATCTTCAAAGGGTTCCAAACTCTGGCTGGCCCAATTCTATGGAATCATAAATAATCTAGGGATATGCATATCACACATATCATTACTGCAACTCTTCTTTAGATTGCAGAATACTTCCCCATGATCATAGAAGAAGACCCAAATGAGGATTTTATCTAGGGAACTGGTCCATTCAGAATCGACTAGATTGGAGGGATCTGGAGCCACAAGGATCTTCAACGGGTTCAAAAATCTTGTGATTCCTGGAGGCCTCTTCAATTCTATGGAATTAGCAATAATGGCATATCATTATTGCAGCTAATGTTACAGAACAAAAGGGAGGGAGAGGGGGGGAGAACACTGAGGACCAGTCTATATGTTCCATGCCTATTCAATTTCTAGTAGTTTCGATTGATTCAATATTTTTGTTGAGGCTATAAATCATGATGGAATTCTCAGATTCATTGGTAGCATTGTTGATAATTTGTTTGGTAATTCCTCCAGCTTATGGTGGGAATGGAAATAAGCACATGCTACTTTCTATGTAGGAAATAATGCTTCCGGAACAAACGGTAGGGGCTCTAAGTTGCTAAGTGACCATGATCACATAATGAAATATTATTTGATCAATGCATGATAAATTGTATATTGCAGGAGGAGCATGCGGATACGGGGAATTATACAAACAAGGCTATGAAACTAACATGGCCACTCTGAGCACAACATTATTCAACGAGGAGGTGAGCTGCGGAGGATGCTATGAGATTCATTATGAGGAGGAGGAAGATCCCTAGTGGTGCCTCCCAGTTACCTCTGTCATCGTGATAGCCACCAACTTTTTCCCACCAAACTACGCTCAACCCAACGACAATGGCGGGTGGTGCAACCCTCCTCTCTCCCATTTTGACATGGCTGCCCCTTCCTTTGAGAAGATCGCCAAGTACAAAGGGGGCATCGTCCCTGTCCACTTCCAGAGGTAATCTATTACCCTCTACACTAATGTTCATATATGTGATCAATTATTAACATATATTGATATGCCTTGCAGGGTGGAATGTAGAAAGAGTGGACTTATCCAGTTCACAATAAATGAGAACCCTTACTTCATACTGGTGTTGGTCTCCAACGTCAGAAGAGCAGGTGACATCATATTTGTATCAGACATGTCCTCAAACTCTAATAAGTGGGAGGAAATGTTGTGGTACTGGGGCCAGAATTGGCAGTCCTGCAATTCTCAGTTAATTGGTCAAATCCTCTCCTTCCGCATCACCACCAGAGACGGCAATGCGATCACCTCCTATGACGTCACTCCTCTTGAATGGAAGTTCGGATAAACCTACGAAGGATCTCAATTCTAAATATCCTCACTCCATGCTCATCTAATGGGGTTTCAGATCCATTTTGGGGTTTCAGATCCATTTAATATCAAGATGGTGGTGTGCAACCAAGATTGGCACCCGCTCCTCCTTAATATTAATGCTTGCAGCTCACTTCCCTTTTTTCACTAAGTTAAATCTGAAGCTCGGCGTTGGATTTTTATATTTTTATCCCCTCCTTCATCATTGTTGTGCTCAAGAGTTTTGTTCTTGGGAATTTACAAAAGCTTCATGAAGCAGCTACATATTTTAAATAAATGTAAATGTAGGTTTCCAAATGCTTTCTTTTATGTAAATGATATGACCACTACCAATTGTCAAAATATTAATAATATTGTAGAGCTTTGGGAATTGTTACTCATGGATTCATTAGTGTTAATAATAAAATTCATATGCATATTTATGTAGCAGTACTTGCAACATTCAGACTTCCCATGGTCGAGAGTTAAAGTTGTTTCGTTAAGTGAAACTTTTTGGTTAAACTAATGGTACATGATTCAACCAAAATATATCATGGTGGTGTCCTCGCTCCTTCACATCTCAAGTCTAATTCCTCCCCCAAATCCAATCTCAAAGACGTTTATGAAAAATCATTACTATGAACACCCTAGTCTAGTTAATGTTCTTGGTGTTAGCGTCAGAAGTCACCCCTGGATTGCAGCAGGAGAAGAGCCCGACGCCCATCAGTTTATGTCACGATTTGTTTAATGGGGTGATCAGATAGAGGTTAACTCAAACGATGTGGTCTTAACTCCAGAACTAGGTCAGGCATGCATGGGCAAGTGAGGTCTTGGGTGACTTCAGACAGTAAGTTGTAGTAATAATGAGTAGGGGGAAGACTTGTATCAGAGAGATGCAAAGGTCTATCATAAACATCAGGTTCCTAACAGACTGTGGAAGAAGACATTTAAACGCAAGATCTTCCTACATTCAAACGTAGAAAACCAGAGAAAACAATAATGCCACAGTAAATCCTTTATCACAATAGAATTGCCATAATCCATGCGAATCAGTCGATCACGAACTCTCTTAGTATAAGATGAAAACTTAGATGGATTAAGAATATCGTCTGTTATAAAATAAGAAATCTCATATACAGATGCATGACCCGAAAACTAGAATGTCTGCTAAAACTTTACAATCGGGAGCTGCGCTCTACCATCGATGCTTACAAAATACAAAAACTCCACCTATATACTCAGGAGAATTCACTTAACATAGGCATGCCCAGTCACCCAGGGCTAGGTGTCTTTTCAGTCAAACTCGTACTGGAATCCTTCTTCACGTGCCATCTTAACTGCTCATGGCTCCTGTAGAGAGGGTAGCTGAGCCATTAAGTGCCAAGCTAGCGTGCGCAGACTTCTCTATCTCTTCGAAGACTTTGGCATGGCTTCTTTGGAAAAATCGGTACACAGGACCCCTTCGAGTAGACCGCCTGCCAGACCCTCCATTCCCACACTTAAAGAATGAAAGGAGGTTTCAACCACCCGCTCTTGCCGTCATTTATTCCAGGCGAGAAACAGTATTGAGATCGGATCTGATGGCGCCTGGAGATCGCGATGATCTTCTCTGTAACTGAACTTGGTGCCTTTGGCCCCTCTTGCATAGCTCTCTTTGTCTCCCAAGTGACCACGGGCTATGACCCTGTGCTTACCCCCAAAGGTGCTTTTGGCGTTCGCGGATATGAAAGGGTTGATCCTTGCTTCTTGAAATCGCGATGAGCAAAACGCCGAAACAGTTTAATCTGGCGCCACGCGTCCTTCAAATCTGACAGTCCTAAACTCACCCGACGCTACTACAGGCCCCAGGTCCTTAGCGCTCTCGTCACTTCGAGCATCAGGGGTATGAGGGAGCTGCTTCTTGCGCTTCGAAATCGTGATGGGCGAGAAGGCGGGGAGCCTCATCACACACCAGGTGTCCCCTTTAGATGGATGGCTGAGACTGTTCCTCGATATTGTGGGCCCAACTTTAGTCGCTATCGGTACTTCGGGGTTCAAGGTTTTGACATGTCCAAAGACATAAAACCTTCACCCTTTGAACTCGCGACTGTCGAAAAGCCGACGTGACCAGATCTCATGCCATGTGCCCTTTAGGATGAACGGTTGTCATCCATTCCCGAACATGATATGGGCATTATCCCTTGCACTAACCTCGGTGCAGCTTTTCTAATCGCGATTTCCCACCAACCATTGATCTGATCCTTTGGATACATCCTGACTGCTGAAATCAGAGTGCTCGCTCACTTGATCTGGGCCTGAAATAGATTTCTTTTGTGAATTGCGCTCGGCGCTCATCGCGCCATTTGCAGACCTGATCGCTCTTGTGCTTCAGACAAGAAATGTTACTAACATTAGGCTCCATGGGGGATACATTTGTCCCTGTGATGCTCTAAGGACTCATTTTGCAGTTCTGGTTCCTTGTTGATGGGATATGGAGTCATTTACTAAGCCGAAACAATAAAAGTAAAAACAAAGAACAGAAAGGAAAATATTTACAAAACACAGGAGCCACCGAAGGCTCATGCAAAACATTTTTTAAGAAAATGCCCATTTATTGGGCTGCTGAAAACCTCTTCACCTTCCAAATCTTGCAGCCGATATGTATTATTTGAGAAAAATTCAGAGATTTTGAAAGGCCAGATCCACAGGGCTTCGAATTTGTTGTGCTTGCCCTTATCTTGTTTAGGAGCATCCCATTTCAGCACCAGGTCTCCTATCTGAAATTCTTCCCTCTAGGCCTTCTTATCGAAAACCTGCTTGATCCTCTGTTGATGATCCTGAATTTTGTCCATTGCCTACTCTCTAGCCTGCTGGACTTCTACTAGTTGATGAATTCTTCTAATCATGTCATTGGGCTCTTCTTGATAATCCTGGAAGAATTTTGCTACAGGAATGGCCAGCTGAGAAGGGAAGATAGCTTCTGCTCCGTAGACTAACTAGAAAGGGGAGATGCCTATAGATCTCTTTGTGGTCACCCGATCGGCCCATAGAGTGAATTTCAGCTTCGAGTTCCAAGCCCTTTTGTTGTCCTCCAGTAATCTTTTAATGATCCTTATTAGGCTTTTATTGGAGGATTCTGCTAAACCATTGCCCTGTGGATAATATGGGGTGGAGTGAATCAGTTTGATCCCGAACTGCTCATAGAACTTGGCTAATGGCTCAGACCTGAAAGCAGCTGCGTTATCAGTGACAATCTTACTTGGGCAGTTGAACCTTGTGATGAGGTCCTCCAGGAACCCAATGATTACCTTGTGGGAAGCACTCCTGGTGGGGATGGCTTCGATCCACTTAGTAAAGAAATATGTGGTAGTCGGGATCCATATGTGTTGCCCACTAGAAGCAGGGTGGATTTCTCCAATAAAATCCAGGCCCCATTGCTGGAAAGGTCCCGAAACAACTACAGGCTGTAAAGGCAGAGACTTAAGTTGTTGCTTTCCTGAAAATATTTGGCATGTGATCCAGGCTCTAACTCCTCTATGGACATCAGCGAACAAGGTGGGCCAGTAGTACCCAACTCTAAGAATTTTGTGGACTGTAGTCTTCCAGAAATGGTGCCCTCCACACAGGTCGTTGTGAAATTCGACCATGATCCTGTCGGCCTCTTTTGGGTCCATGCATTTTAAAAGCACCCCCAAGGGGTCTTTCTAGTATAAAATTTGATCAATAAGGCAGTACCTGACTGTCTTGAGCTTCAGAGCTCTTGCTTTGTTTATTTGCAGGCCATCTGGGGGTCGCAACTCCTGCAGAAAATATATGGCATCCTTATACCAAGTACATTGAGTCAATGGGGGATCTCTTTGAGGGTCTATCTCAGACAACTAACCCCGCTGAATTCTTGAGCATTTGCTCATGAAAATTACCCCCAAATCTTGGCAATTGGCTTCAGCCAACAGCTTGGCTAAGCCTTGACCTTTGACCAATTTGGTAGGCCTTATTTCCAAGTCAAACTCCAGGATCTTGGCTATCCATTTACTCCTCTTCCCATCAATGTCAGGTTGTACAAGGATGCCCTTCATAGAGGCTGAAGGAACGTATGCGATCACCTTTGAGTGTAGGACATAGACCCTGAAATATTTGAGAGCTTTCACTAAGGCATAGGCCTGTTTATCCATGATTTCATACCTGACCTCTACATCTCTTAGCGCCTTGCTGAAGAAGGCAATGGGATGCTCTTGCCCCTCCTCATTTCTCTACAACAAGACCGCCGCTACTGTATCGAAAGAAGAGAAAGAGAAAATTAGGAAATCTTTGGAATAATCAGGACTGATCAGCACAGGTGCCTCAGTCAATGCTCTTTTTATTTGGACAAAAGATTCCCTGGGTTCAGTGGTCCATTTCACTTCATTTCCCTTATTGAGCATGGTTGTTATGTGTTTTACCAGCTCAGCGAAATTCGAGACGAATCTCCTCAGAAAATTAATCTTCCCCAAAAAGGTCTAAACTTCCTTTTTAGATCTGGGAAGTGACAGGGCCCGAATCACCTCCACTCTGCTAGGATCAATCCTCACTCCTTCTGTTGATACTATATGGCCTAATAAATTCCCCTCCTCCATAGCAAATAAATACTTCTTGGGGTTTAGAGAAAGGCCGAACCTTCGACACTTTGAGAAAACTTTTCTCAGGTGACAGTAGTGCTCTTTATTTGACCTCGAGAAGACTGTTATGTCATCCATATAGATCACCACAAACTTATCTTTCTCCCCGATGAAGGCTATGTCCATGGCTCGCTGAAACGTCGCTCCTGCATTCATCAGTCCGAATGGAATTTTGGCATACATGAATGTGCCCCAAGGAGTGGTGAAGGTCGTTTTTTCTCTGTCCTCGGGCATGATCGATATCTTATTATAACCAGAAAAACCATCGATCATGGAAATCCTAGATGCACCGGTTACCCTCTGCAATATGTGTTCCATGTTGGGCAGGGGATAATTGTATTTCTTTGAGCTCCTGTTCAGGTTCCTGAAGTCGACACAAAGCCTGATTTCTCCACTTTTCTTCCTTACCGGAACCAAATTGGCCACCCATTCGGAATATCTCAGGGGGACGATGATCTGGGCCTCCAACAACTTCTTTACTTCTTTCTCCATGACAGGCAGCAACATGGGATTTATCTGTCTTAGCTTCTGTCTAAATGGCTTAGCCTCTTCCTTCAGTGGGATCTTGTGTTCAATGACGGACGTGTCATATGTCTTGAGGTCTTCGTAGGTCCATGCAAACACATCAGCAAATTCTTTCAGCAACTCAGTATATTCGGCCCTCTGTTTTGTGGTCAAACTGCTTGACAACTTGACAAACTTAGGCTCTTCTGGTGTGCCAATGTTGCACTCGGCTGTGTCATCACTACCCTACCCTACCCTTCACTGCCACATCATTCCCATCGAAAAATCTTTCTAAAGGAATAAGTCCCCTAGGAATGTGATTGCTAGGCCGCTGAATAATCTGGTGG
>SNQJ01S0113509.1:28406-44698 GCA_010110895.2 Picea sitchensis
CATGAGGTTGTGAGAAGCCCCTGAATCCATCAAGCAGTTGTGCAGTACCTTGTCATGTATGTTCAAGGAAGTGTAGAAGGGAGGGGATGAGTCATTTATGTATTCTACCATAGGACCTAGAATAACTACAGGCTTTTCATCTTGCAAATTGATGGAGTCTGTGGGAAGGCTTGAGACCTCAGACTGTAAAATCTCAGAGAAGCGTTTCTTGAACCCTTCATGTTTAATCAATTCGGTTAGGGGCACAGGGATTCTAATTTTTTTAATTTCATGCTCGAAATTAAAAGAAGATGTAAGTTTTGGGATTTCTCTTATTTCGGGGGCATGACTCTGGACTATGGGAGAGAGGGGTTGGTTTTTTTTACCTCTGTGACTGTCCACTACTTCATTGGCAGGCCTCTCTATTCTAGTGGACTACTCAGGAACACCAGGTGTTACTACCTTCTTTTGAGACCTCAGGTCATACCTGCCTTGGCGGCCACTAGTCTTGCCCTCCTTGCTCAGTTCATTTAGCTGATTGTCCATGAGGGACTCCTCGTAGGTTGATTGAGTGAGATGAGGAAAAGGAGGAGTATCTCCAAAGAAATGGATTTCAGGATCAAGCTCACCTGCTTCCCCTTCTTCTTCCTCGGCCATAAAATTGTTTTGAAAAGGAACATGAATCTTCTGGTCTTCTCTGTCTCTTCCTTTCTCTCTTTGCACATTTGGGGGAGTAAAATTGTTTGGCCTCCTGAAACCTCCTTTGTTTTCGGCATTTTGAGGGCCTTTGTATGCCTGTCTCCCCTCGACCTTCAGTCTCTCCATCTCTGCAGACAGAGACTTCACCATTTTGGTCAGCTCATCCACTTGAGGGTGGGGCACCAATGGGCCAGAAGTTGAGGCTTCCGACCTTCCCTTTATTCTGTCTGTGTCGGCCTTGTTCCTTAGTCTATCAATTGCTAACACATTTGATTTCACCTCTATGTCTGCATCTTGCATTTGAGCTAAGGAGGTGGCTCTTCTTTCTCTTAATAAAAGATATAAATCGGGACCAAACGCACTAGCATAAGAAATTTTGGTCGAGGCTTCTGAGGGTTTTATTTCGGCAGGAATTTTATTATACATCTTATTAAATCTTTTGGAGAAGTCGGAGATAGACTCTCCTTCCATTTTCTTCAAAGACCCAAACTCTGTCATGTAATACATGAAGTCTTTCCTATCACCCCACTACCTCAGGAAAGCATTATCCAAGGCTTCGATCCTAGCAATAGATCCAGAGGCCAATCCTCTAAACCATTTCCTGACCTCACCATCCAGGCTCTGGACGAAAACCCTCATCCATACATCTTCATTTTCGATGTTCAGGTTGTCTGCGTAACTATAGAAAGCGGCCAGATGCTCTTCAGCAGTTACATCCCCTTCTCCAGTGAACTTGGGCATGTATTTCAAGTAATATCTAGCAGGGAGAGGATTCATAGGATGGGGTAGAACTAAGGGATCATATCTGGCAGCGACTATGGCATCCATTCTATTCAGAGGGGGATTAGCAGCAGCCATAGGAATATTAGGTGGAGGAGAACTTGGAGGAGAAGGAGTTCGCGGAGGGGCTACTGGGAGTGAGTCTCGAAGTGGAGTGGAAAACAAGAGGGGATTTAAGGAGAAGGCTAACGAGCTCAAGTCAGCAGGTGCTCCTCTTTGCACAAGAGTAGTAACAGTAACAAGAGGCGGAGCAGTGAAGATAGGAGTGGGGAAATATTCTGTAGTCCTGGGTCTATGCTAAGGTACAGCTTCAGAGGGGAGGGGAGTGACAAGGATTTCTCCCTTCGATCCTAGACCAGGAGGGGAAAACTCAGCAGGAACACTCCCAAAATTCAGGAAACAGGAAACCTCCGAAGGAGGTGGCAGATTACCTGGTTCAGCGGTGGAAGCTGCTTCTTCAGGGGCTTTTCCTCTTCTGAGAACCACCTCTGGATCAGTTCCGGGTGTAGCTAGAGGTAGTTGTGGATGAGACCGCGTGTGTCTGCCTCTGAAAGCCATAGTTAATACAGCAGTTTTGCCGCAGCAGGTTCGCCGCAGCAGGGTCATCACAATGAAGTCGCCAGGTGGACAGTAGCAATCTTTAAAGGCTCTGATACCTGATGCACCTTCAGAATCAAAGGCTCAATGTCGTTCAATCCCGGGGAAAATTTTCAACTTCGTCCCTGGAAATGGCGCCAGAAATGTTAGCGTCAGAAGTCACCACTGGATTACAGCAGGAGCAGAGCCCGGTGCCCATCATTTTATGTCACGATTTGTTTAATGGGGTGATCAGATGGAGGCTAACTCAAACGATGTGGTCTTAACTCCAGAACTAGGTCAGGCATGCATGGGCAAGTGAGGTCTTAGGTGACTTCAGACAATAAGTTGTAGTAAGAATGAGTAGGGGGAAGACTTGTATCAGAGAGATGCAAAGGTCTGTCATAAACATTAGGTTCCTAACAGACTGTGGAAGAAGACATCTAAACACAAGATATTCCTACGTTCAAACGCAGAAAACCAGAGAAAACAATAATGCCACAGTAAATCCTTTATCACAACAGAATTGCCATAATCCGTGTGAATCAGTCGATCATGAACTCTCTTAGTATAAGATGAAAACTTAGATGGAGTAAGAAGACCGTCTGTTATAAAATAATAAATCTCATATACAGATGCATGACCCGAAAACTAGAATGTCTGCTAAAACTTTACAATCGGGAGCTGTGCTCTACCATCAATGCTTACAAAATACAAAAACTCCACCTATATACTCAGGAGAATTCACTTAACAGAGGCACACCCAGTCACCCAGAGCTAGGTGTCTTTTCAGTCAAACTCGTACCGGAATCCTTCTTCACGCGCCATGTTAACTACGCATGGCTCCTGTAGGGAGGGTAGCTGAGCCATTAAGTGCCAAGCTAGAGTGCGCAGACTTCTCTGTCTCTTCGAAGACTTCGGCATGGCTTCTTTGGAAAAATCGGTACACAGGACCCCTTCGAGTAGACCGCCTGCCAGACCCTCCATTCCCACACTTCATGAATGAAAGGAGGTTTCAACCACCCGCTCTTGCCGTCATTTATTCCAGGCGAGAAGCAGTATTGAGATCGGATCCGATGGCGCCTAGAGATCGCGATGATCTCCTCTGTAACTGAACTTGGTGCCTTTGGCCCCTCTTGCACAGCTCTCTTTGTCTCCCAAGTGACCACGGGCTATGACCCTGTGCTTACCCCCAAAGGTGCTTTCGGTGTTCGCGGATATGAAAGGGTTGATCCTTGCTTCTTTAAATCACGATGAGAAAAATGCCGAAACGATTTAATCTGGCGCCACATGTCCTTCAAATATGACAGTCCTAAACTCACCCGACGTTGCTGCGGGCCCCAAGTCCTGAGCGCTCTCGTCACTTCGCACATCGGGGGTATGAGGGAGTTGCTTCTTGCACTTCGAAATTGCGATGGGAGAGAAGGCGGGGAGCCTCATCACACACCAGGTGTCCCCTTTAGATGGACGGCTGAGACTGTTCCTCGATATTGTGGGCCCAACTTTAGTTGCTATTGGTACTTCGGGGTTCGGGGTTTCGAGATGTCCAAAGACATAAAACCTTCACCCTTTGAACTCGCGACTGTCGAAAAGCCGACGTGACCAGATCTCGTGCCACGTTCCCTTTGGGATGAACAGCTGTCATCCATTCCCAAACATGATATGGGCATTATCCCTTGCGCTAACCTCGGCGCAGCTTTTCTAATCACGATTTCCCGCCAACCGTTGATCTGATCCTTTGGATACATCCTGACTGCTGAAATCAGAGTGCTCGCTCGCTTGATCTGGGCCCGAAATGGATTTCTTCTGTGAATCGCGCTTGGCGCTCATCGCGCCATTTGCAGACCTGATCGCTCTTGTGCTTCAGACAAGAAATGTTACTAACACTTGGCATGATTTCTAAACCTTAGAAATGTGCAACATTCCCTGCCTGTAACGGATCACCTTAAATTTGTAAATGTGTAAGATTTTCTGCATTAAATCTATTATATCACGGCGCTTGGCCATAGGGTTTGTAATTGACTCAGAGATAACACATAGGGTTTTCTTGGCCACAGGGTTTGTATAGGGCAGGGAGATAGGGCATGGCCACATGGTTTGTACAGGGAAGGGAGATAGGGAAGATACATAGGGTTTAAACGAAGTAACTAATTGTGAACTCATTTTTTTTGTTTTATTGGGTAATATTGGAGATTATATGTTCAAATCGAGAAATTTTTATGAAGTAATATTGGAGATCACAAATCTAGAGAGACACTTCCTTATCAAAAAGGTAGACAAGAAGATTTGAACCACTCCAGAAGAATAATCCCTTATCAAAAAAGTAGAAAGAAGGATTTGGACTACTCGCTAGTAGGAGACTACAACGCTGATCATTGACTCATATTAATTACCTTAAAACATATAGAATCTAGTTCATCATGGTTGGGATTTAACCAACGATCAAGAATAGTTCTTTGCCTCACCACTGGGATATACCTTAGTCACTTCAATAAAAGCCTAGTGATAACTGGATGACTTCATATATAGAGAGAGAGAGTTTGGTGGACGACTTTATATATATATTGGGAATCAATTAAAAAATGAGTTAGATGTAATCGTTATCCTTTATCTTTCATTTGTGTTGATTGTCACATAATAATCATAATAATCTATTTTTAAAGTCAGAGTTATTTATCAAAAAAGCAGACAAAAATATTTGTTGAAAAAATAGCTCACTCATAGGTTTTAGATGTGCAACACCGAGGTATAACTCTTCTGGATTTGAACTTATGATATCTTAAAAGAAAACACATGTTCTTAACCATTAGACTCAACCATGAATCCTTGCATAATCTTTTAACCTTTATATAAATTGAACAAACATAACCATAGTGAAATTATTAGCCATGTAAAATTATCATTGAGTATGGTATTTGTTAAGAAATAGTGAAATTATTAGCCATGGTGAAATTATCATTGAGCATCGTAATTTTTAAGAAAGAGTGAAGTAAGTTTAACAAAATATTCATTCATCATCAAAGTACTTATAACATTTTACATATAATATTTAAAAATCTCAAGTTATTTTGGAGATTTCATTAAAAAAAACTTATATGTAAGTTGGTTTGATCTATTTTATATTAACCAAATATTTATAACATTTTACATATAATATTTAAAAATCTCAATTTATTTTGGAAATTTCATTAAAAAAAAAATCTTATGTATGTTTGTTTGATCTATTTTATATTAACTAAATTATATTTGTATTGCAATTTATGATATTTTTGGATATTTTTGTGTGTAAACATATTTTTTTTAAATCTTTATCTATAAAGTGATATTGGTTAAATTGTCAATGATACTTATGTATATTAACTGTGGCAATGAATAATTAATATTTAAGATTTTTTTGAAATTTAAAATTCCATTTATTGAATTTCCTCAATGTTTCTTATAAAAAATCTTACATTATTTTTTTGAATTTTTTTTATGATTCTCATTAATTTTTATATAGTTTATGTATTCAAAGATTCTATTTCAAGGGTGTTTTTTTTATGGTTCTCATTAATTTCTATATAGTTTATGTACTCAAAGATTATATTTGAAGGGCATGTCTCATGGTTCAAGATCATATTCATAGTTTAAATGTATAATCATCATGTTCTTCAAGTTGAAAGACCCTAGCTTTAAGCCTTCAATAATTGTATAGAAGAAAAAATACCCTTCCTCGGCATCCACAACCCTACAATTAAGTCATTCTCCCATTCCTAGGACAATTGATTCTATTTGGAGGGCTTGTCTCATGATATGGGGTCAAATTCATGGCCAATCCGCTTTAGAGGTACATATTTAAGATAAAATTACTTACATTTTGGCCTCAAAGCATGATTTGGTCAAGAATACCCTTATATGCATGCAAGACTCTATGAAAATTACAGGCCCTTGTCCAACTCTTGGCCAAAATATTCCATCTAAAGAGGTTATCTCATGGTGTAGGGTCACCTTCATGGCCAACTTGCCTTAGAGGTGGATGATTTAAGGTGTAAGCCCCTAGAAATGTTTTCCTTGAAGAATGTATTAAGAAAGGATGCATCTCCCCTTTGTGCCAAACCATGAAATTAGGTCCTTACATTGCTCTTGGGTCACCCATTCCCATTGTAGATCCTTATTCCTTGGAGGTAGGTTTTATAAAGTACAATCTGTTATATTTCAACATAAAAGCATTATTTTAGTTAGGGGAATGGGTATACATCTATGGTCCTTATGCCTTCGATGTAGGCTCTATAAAGTACAATCCCTTAGATTTCAACATAAAAGCATTATTTTAGTTAGGGGAATGGGAATACATCTATGGTCCTTATGCCTTGGATGTAGGCTCTATAAAGTACAATCCATTATATTTCAAGATAAAAGCATTATGTTAGTTAGGGGGCCCTTCGTTAATGCATTGATCCTCAAAATTAAGCCATTGTCGTGCTCATGGGTCAAATATTCTATATGGAAAGAATGTCTCATGTTATTGGGTCATCTTCATATCGCATGTGTCTTAGAGGTATGTTTTTTAAGGCATCAAGACCTACAATATTTTGTCCTTAATGCATTAGTTGGACAAGGATAACCTTCCCTGATGTGTCAAACCATAGCCTTAGTCCCTCATTAAAATCATGGTCCAATGATTACATCCTAAGGTAATATTGCAACTATAGTGCAATGGTCCCAAAACAATAACACTAGATCTAAAAAAATTAATTTCCGTAAAAAGTCCTTGAAATATATACCCAAATCTAAAAGTTGTGCTACAAGTACCACTATTTTTTCCATCTTTTTTTTACAGTAGAACAAATTTGTAATATTTTTAAAAATGGCACTACCTATATCACAACCTTTTTTGATGGATCAAATTTATAATATTTTTTAAAAAATGTACTACAAGTTTTACTACTCTTTTTAACATTAAAATTTACAATATTTTTGAAATGTGGTTCTATTAATATCAAAAAAAAAATTCCTCTTTGCTAATTTATCATATTTTCAAAATTTGGTTGTATGAAGATCACCATTTACTCAAGTATTTCTTTTATAACAAGTCATACAACATGTGTGGGAAGGGATGAGTGATGCCAAGCATTTTCCTACATCCCTACCATGCTATAACAACATATAAAACTATGTAGTAATAGAGAGTATTTCCCCCTCCATCTGATGTTAAGAGTGTTTAGTGTGGTATAGAGTATTTCCCCCTCCATATGATGTTAAGAATAGTGGGGTAACTAAATTATAGATAAATATAATAATGTAGTTACCCCACTATAATATAATAGTGGGGTAACTACATTATAGATAAATCTCGTGGTGTTGTATGGTTAAACTAAAGATGTTGCAGGAAAGACGAGCAGTAGCAGCAGAGATGGAGGAATAACAAAGTTATGGCTGCCATTACTGGCAGGAGGTATCCATTGTAGACGATGGTTGTTGCCACATAGCTAAAACTATCTACTATTTTCACAAGCTCTAAAAATCGTTTCAAATTATTAAGAGTACAGCTCGACAAATCTGCAAGGATTTTTGCCGACAATGTTAAGAATATAGGAAAGAAAGTGAATAACTAACAAAATCAAAAAGACAAAGAACACTGGTGGAAAAGGCATGAAGCCAATTAAATTAATATGTACATCAATAATGTATATATAGTACATATATCACAACTGTCCTCTAACAGTATGACCGTTAGAGTAAGATAACGAACTGAGATTAGAGAGTTGTCAACATCCCCCCTTAATCATAAGTTCGTTCTTTCCTGAAAAAACGCCACTTCTTGACAACTAGTAATGTGTCAAGAAAATATTCAGAGGGCATGAGATCCTCTCTGAACTCTGAAAAAATAGCAGAAGTTGATGTCTTCTACTAAATTGGTGGTTTAAGGGTGACCAAAAACTCATTTGGTGGTTTCAGGATGACCACAAACCAATCTAGTGGTTTCAAGATGACCACAAACCAATCTGGTGGTATCAGGATGACCACAAACCAATATGGAAGTTTTGAGATGACCAAAAACCAATCTGGTGGTTTTGGGATGACCACAGACCAATCTGGTGGTTTTGGGATGACCACAAACCTAATGTCTAGTAGAAGATGATGTCTTCTACTAAATGGCATGGTTTTAAGTTGACCATAAACTAACAAGAGCTCAAGGCTCGAAAATATGAAAATGTAACAAGCAAAACTTCATGTCTTATGCTTAATTGGTGGTTTTAAGCTAACCACAAACTATCAAGAGCTCAACCCTAAGAAAACTATGAATTTTTTTAGGATTACCACCAACCATATCAACAACAATATGTTTAGGAACAATACTGCATACCAGGAACTAGGTTGTATACTTGATCATCTCTTCACAGGCTCTAAATCAAACTTGGGACTTGACTGAAAAATGGTTTTAGGATTACCACAAACCATATCAACAACAATATGTTCAGGAATAAGATTGCATACTAGGAACTAGGTTGCATACTTGATTATCTGTTCATAGGCTCTAAATCAAACTTGGAACCTGACTGAAAAATGGTTTTATGATTACCACAAACCATATCAACAACAATATATTTAGGAATAAGGTTGCATACTAGGAACTAGGTTGCATACTTGATCATTTGTTCACAAGCTCTAAATCAAACTTGGAACCTAAGTCAAAATTTTAGATTTCCCCCTGTCAGGGACAAGAGGATCAAATTCCCTTGATCATCGTTCACAAGTATGGCCAAGAAGAGAATGAGAACATGTATAAGATAACGCATGAATATCGAAACACTAATATTTCATATGTCCAACTTTATTAACAAAAAAGAGGGTTTCTTGCAATTCCACCCTTTTACAATAATCCAATCAAATTTAAACTCAAGAGAAGGGTGTTGGCTTCAACCAAAAAATGCACCCAATTACAATTGTAATTTAATTTCAAAAATATTTCATACTTACAAAAGGAATAACAGTAAGTAAAATTATGAACAAACATTAGTCCAGAATGCAAGAGTTGAATTATTCTTCAATTTTTTCTTGAATGAAATCGCTTGTTGTTGTTGGACTGATAGGACTTCGAAACTGGAAGCATGATTGTCAATCGTTTTCTTCTTCTTTCCATAACTCATTACCCAAATTAATAAATTCATTTCATTGATCTTAACAAAATATTTGGCATTCCATTTGGCTTTACAAAGGACCATTTTTTTTAAATAAAACACTTCCTTTAATAGCCAAAATAAATCGAGAGACTTGCTTCAAAAATAATCCGTTTAAAAAATAAAATATGACTTGTTTTTTATAGCTTCTAGTTTTCTTGCTTCTTCTCAATAAACGTTATTGCAGGGACTTTTCTTAAAATTCTCACAATGCCTCCCATTATTGAAATCAATTTGATTTTTTTTTAACTACAAAAAAATCAATTTGAATTATTTAAAAAACATATTCCCATTCCATACTTGGTGTATACTTCGGTCCCATCAATTTGATTTTTTTCTTTTTATATGAATTCGAAAATAATGAACATGGTACCTTTACCATAGAGTCTCCACTAGCTTTAAATCTCGCTCACTAAGTGGCTCTCCTTTAGAATATTGCTTTGTACATGCCCCTTTCATATAACTGAACTCTCAACTTGTCAACAATAACATCAACCCTCCTAATCGTCATGGGAAAATATCTCCATCCCAAAATATAAATCTTACACAACCTCCTTTAATTTTAATTTTTTTTTAATATTTGGTAGGGTTATTTCGACATGAAACTTTGGTCGAACTCTACCTCCACCATCTCACCTCAGTGCCTTCTTGAAAATCCAACATACTGGTGATTTCTTGGTGGCAACTATGCATGTGGAAATATAAAAATGAGCACTTGCAAACAATTGACCAACAACATGAGCAAACCCTAGGTTCATCAATTCAGATTTCATCTACCATGGTGATATAAGGCACTAAAAACTATAGTGCTCTTATAAACTATCAAGATCATAAGATCAATATCATGCTCTGATACCACTTTTAAGAATACAGTTAAGAATATAGGAAAGAAAGTGAATAACTAACAAAATCAAGAAGACAAAGAACACTAGTTGAAAAGGCATGAAGCCAATTAAATTAATATGTACATCATTAATGTATATATATAGTACATATACCACAACTGTCCTCTAACAGTATGTAGAGTAAGATAACGAACTGAGATTAGAGAGTTTTCAAAAGAAGATGTACGGTTGGTAATCGTCTGACCTAACTAAATATCAAGGTTTTGATGAATAAAAACGTGGCAGAAATTAATCCCGCGGCTCTCAGTGTAAACCTCAGATTGGATAAATTAATCCCGCAGCTCTCTGTGTAAACCTTGGATTGGATTTTTGTAAGACGGAGACAATGAGATAGATACCAAGTATATGAATTCCTTCAAATTTTGCATCCATGACTTGTGTGAATTCAAAATTCAAACCTCCATTCGTGATATTTTATTCTCTTCACTTTCTTCTTTCTTTCCATGTTTTTCGCTCCTTACAAGAGATGCAATTTGGAGGGATCTGTAGCCACAAGGATATTCAACGGGTCGAAAATCTTGTGATTCTTGGTGGTAATCTAGGATACACATATCACTCATATCATTACTCTATCTCTTCTTCTAATTTCAATATAGTTTCACAAGATCATAGAATAAGATACAAAAGAGGAGTTGTTCCTGGAACTGGTCGATTCGGAATCGGTTGTATTTGAGGAATACGGAGCCACAAGGATCATCAACGGGTTCCAAACTCCAGTCGGCCTAATTCTATGGAATCAACAATAATATAGGTATATGCATATCACTCATTTCATTACTGCATCTCTTCTTCAGATTGCAGAATACTTCCCCATGCTCATAGAAGAAGACCCAAATGAGGATTTGATCCAGGGAACTGGTCGATTTGGAATCAACTAGATTGGAGGGATCTGGAGCCACAAGGATCTTCAACACGTTCAAAACTCTTGTGATTCCTGGCGGCCTCTTCAAATCTATGGAATTATAAATAATGGCATATAATTATTGCAGCTAATGAGACAGAACAAAAGGGAGGGAGAGGGGGGGAGAATAGTGAGAGTCGGTCTATCTATTCCATGCCTATTCAATTGTTGGTAGTTTTGATTGATTCAATATTGTTGTTGAGGTTATAATTTGAGGCTATAAATCATGATGGCATTCTCAGAGTCGTTGGTAGCATTGTTGATACTCTGTTTGGTAAGTCCTCCAGCTTATGGGTGGGAATGGAAAGAAGCACACGCTACTTTCTATGGAGGAAATAATTCTTCCAGAACAGACGGTAGGGGATATAAGTGGTAAGCCCTAAATAATGGCTCATTACCCCTTAATTGGGGCATATAACATTAGTAATTTTATTTTATTTATGTCGTCTTTAGTCCATTAGTTGTAATTATACCTCCTAGTCTCCTATATATACCAAGAAGACATTTTCATTTGGAATCATCTTGTAATTGTACATTTATGTGGTAATAAGGAGGTTTCCCCCTTGAAGAGGCTTATTATCTAAATTTATCTCTTTTTCAAGGCGTTGAGTACTTATTCTGAGGTTTTTCTATGCTATATTGATATTTGGTTCTTAACATATGGTATCAGAGCTCAAGGTCTTAGGGTTTCGCTGCTACATCTGAGACACCTTGGAATTTTTTCTATAACTTTTTTTCTACAATGTTTCAGAAGGAACGTCTTGGAGGATATTTATCAGACAGATCAAGGTACGTTGGGTTAAAATTTCATATCCTGAGGCCTTATACTTTTGGATATATAACCTATGAAATATAGGGTTATGGAATCATCCTGAACTGAGTCATTGTGGAATTGTCGCTATAAAAAAAATTATGTAAAGTTTCACACCCTAAAATCTGGAGGCTATTCACATAAATTAGTAAGGTATCTTTTGTAAAAAATTATGCTTCTAGTTCATCTTACATTTGTATATACACCCTGTGTAAGATAGGGTATCTGACTAGTCCTATTGACTAGTCTCAATAAGGTGTTCCAGGTAAAACAATCATAACTTATTCCTAGAGTATCAAAATTGAGTGAGACTGGTTGCATTCGATAGTGAACAGTTTGTAGTATGTCTGGTACCTGTTTCATAATTTTATATAAATTATTTTGTGTGGGGCACGCTATACAAGTGAGATCTCTTGGAAAGGTCAAAAATCAGCAAGTTGTTGGGAAGTTAACGTAAATTCCACTTGGCACATCCAATTTTTACCAAACCTATGGCATTGAAGAGAAGAAATATCAAAGAACTACAAAAAATAAAGTTTCATACCCAGAAGGGCTAAAACTTTGGAGATACAGTAGAAGAAATATTGTCTAGAAGAACCACCTCAAAATCAAGGTTCAAAAGTGATACTTGGCCAACATGCCACCCAAAAAGGAAAATTATACACCAAATAATCCTCCAGACAATCCTACATGGACTCTTGATGAAGATGAAGAAATGTGTAGGGACATTAAATGATTTACAAAAGAAGACAATAACAAACTATGAACTATAAGAGATGATGGAGGGTTTAAAAGGGGAGATCATGGGAGGATTGAAAAATTTCCTAATAGAGAGGACACCTGAAAGTGAAAATGTATCCCATAAAATTCATGATGAAGACACAAGGAAGGTGAATCAAAAATGGTGAAACTCCAACTTTGGGTTGAAGACCAACCACGTTCCTAAGATCGATATGGGGAAGTTTGATGGTAAGGACCCAATCACATGGATACTTCAGATGGAGCAATTCTTTGATCTACATAATGTGCCACATACACAAAAGGTACAAATTGCTTCTTTATATTTAGAACCCAATAAATTTGTATTGTATCGATGGCTTTGTTCTTGCAAATCACTCGTTACTTGGACAATTTTCACAAAAGAAATGACAGCACGCTATGAGGATACAAGGAGAAATACCTTCTTTAGCTAATTGATAAATCTCAAGCAAAAGGGTTCATGTAACACCCTGTTTCCCCCAGTTTGTAAAAAAATAACTATACTGGCCAAGAACTGTGGAAAACTCAAAAATGTGAATGGACCTTGTGAAAAAGGTCAATGAATGTGAATAACATTATGAATATATATATTGCAGGACTGTTGAGAGGGGATATGCATAAAAGAGACCACGATGGCTAAAGAAAGGTGGTGGAAGGCACCTGGAAAGGTGGCGTTAACTTCCACCGAAACCAATACCGTATTTGGACTTCACTGGCCCGGAGAACCAAGAGCGGCTCACTGACCCGAAATAAATTACTCGCAGGTTGGTAGGTAGATGGCTCCTCGGGAATTAATGAGGGATGGGGGAAGTGAACCACCCATCCATAGGAGCCTCGGGCCTGACCACCGCGAGGGAAATCGCGCCACATGCAACCTCGCAAGAGGAAAATGCGTGAGGAAGAAGAGAGGAGGGGGTAGACGCGAGGGAAGGAGTAAAAAATCTGGAGATATGCAGAGTGAGTGATAGCAGAGAAGGGGGAGAGTAACCCTCATTCTCGGTCACTGGTAGACCAAGACGCAGTCTCGCAGCATTGTGGTCTCATCTCGGGGGTGGCTAGTGGTAAATCTTATCTGAATCACTGAGCCTACAATTGGGTGGAAACAAGCACCCCTCTCAGTAGTTGCATCACCTCTAGTATTATTTCTGATAAGTGTTATTTGAAGTTAATGCCATAATCGTATGTTGAGTTTTATGTGCTTGTGAATAGTCCTAAATAGAAGTGTTTACCTAACTTTTGATTTCATAGAATGGATGCCTGCATATGCTTACATGCCATAGTTGTTTTCTGTACAAATTATTAAGTCTGGGACATGAGTTCGCTACATCGAAAATCATCTTATTTGCTTAGTTTCTCATAATATTCTAGGAAGGCCCCTTGAGAGTACTCTTTTTCGAGAATTACCACATAAACCTCATAACCGTACTAAACCTTACCAGAGACTCGATTAAGATTAGGGATAATTTCCCTAGAACCGTCTGAGGGTTCATGCAATCCAGGTCTATAACCCTTATGCAAGAAATAGTAGCTTTCTAAGGTCTCGGGGTCATGGGAGCCTGAAGCTCCGAGAGTTTGAACTTCATGATTCAAGCTCAGAAGGGATAGAAAGTTCAAATATAGAAAGAAAATACCCTATTGCTTGGTAAATGAATGGTCGGTATCCTTTCGGGAATACCCCAAGCCTGTCAACACCGACGGATCTAGGGAAGGAGCGTAGGCGTTAACACCTCGCCCTTTCAGCCTTTGCAAATAGCGATAGGATCCTGGACCGTAGATCCCAGGGACCCATCGGAGCCCTATAAACCATCGATCTTAACCTTTACTTAGGTGGGAGAGTGAACTCGACTACGTCCCAAAAGTCCCAAAGACATCGGGATCATCCATGTTGGAGGACAGGTGGCAGAGATCTGACTATTTCACGTATCGGGGATTCGTGAGTTTGGAGGTGGGAGACCGGGCTCTTGGAGTCACGAAGTCCTGAGTCGTGAGATCGTGATGTGATATGGGTCATTGATCAAAGAGGAAGGACAACCGTGGGATCTGACGTCTCGATACATCGTGTATCATGGGTTCGTGAGTTTGGAGGTGGAAGACCGAACCCTTGGAGTCACGAAGTCCTGAATAGCGGGAAGTAGGAGCAACCATTGAGTCAGGACCTCCTCACCATTTTGCATATCAGGGTCTCGGAGGTTGAGGGGAATCAGTTTCTACTATAGAAGTCATGAGCTTGCGAGTTGCAAGAGCTTGTGCAACACGTGGAACGTCCGCTTGGTGGGACCCACGTGGTTGACAGGTGTTGTGACGATAAGATGCCCAGAGAGAGGGATAAGTGGTGACAGGTGGTGGACATGTGTCGTTTGAAACGAGAGTCAACATCCCGTTGACTTATCGTACTTCGAGTTCTCGTAAGCAAGGAGCACAAAGGCCCAACAACTCAAGTCGAGAAGTCGTGAAACTGCGAGGAGCGGTGACAGCCGTAGGATCCAAGACACAGATGACCGTAGGATCAGAGCCTCACCGCGCATGTCGTGCATTCAGAGGATCGGAGGTTGAGTGGACCTCGTCTCGACTGCAGAAGTCGCGAAGTGCCGAGAGCCAAGGCACAGGTGTGGACACGTGGCAGAACCCCAAGGTGGGCCCTCGTGGTTGGCAGGTGGATACACATCACCTAGAGAAGGGAGTCAATGCTCTGTTGATTTCTTGCATCTCGGGGATTTGTGGGATAAGAGCGTGAAGGCTTGACGCTTCAACCTGCGAGGTTGCGAGTAGCGAAAAGCTTCAAGGAAGGAGTCAACCCGACGTTGACTTGTCGCGTCTTGGGAGATTGCAACAGGAGGGCATGAGAGTTCAACCCATGAACTCACGAAGGTGCGAGATGTGAGAGGCGTCGGTATTTAATCCCTAGTCTACAATTACGTGTGGAGGGCGTTGACAAAGAAAGGAGTCAACACTCTGTTGACTTCTCACGTCTCAGAGATTCGCGAGATGAGAGTATGGGAGCTCGATGTTGAAACTCGCGAAGTGGCGAGTAGCGAGAGGTGCTAGCACTTAGCCTAGCCGGTGGTCATGCTCCGAAGGTGCTGACAGAAGGGGGGCCATACCATATCGGAATCTCGAGTATCGGCAATTGGTGAAGAAAATTCGAGAGTCTTCGACTCTCGACTCGCGAGGTTGCGAGTTGTGAAAGGCGCTTGCATTTAGGCGTGTATGTGGTCCTATAGAGATAGGGACTAAAGAAAGGGAGATAGTTCTTTGTCATTAAGCGGCGGGTAGATCTGGAAGGCTAGAATCTGCGTGCCCAGATCTACGGTCAGGGTTTCATTCCGGATCCCCCTCGCCATTCTTCCTTTAATATTGGACTCGCTTGTATCGCTGAGTCGCGAAACACGAAAAGGTGACTAGTTTGTTTGGCCTATGGTCCTAACCCACGATCACCGGGAGGTGAACAGGGAAGAACTAGCCTATGCTAGACCCCCGTAGGACTTTGGGGATTCTGTCCCTTGAGGAAAAGTGAAAATTTTATTATGTCGTAGTGGGTGTGTTACAAATTGGTATCAGAGCATGGTTACAACACTCGGTCTGCTTGGGCTCATGAACGAGTTGCGCAGAAGCTCCGTTCGGAACACTCTTAAAAAGAGTAACTCCCTATCTTAACCTTCCTAATCAAAAGATGAAGTTAAGAATAAAAAATCCCTATTGTGTGTGTGTACATGTGAAAATAT
>SNQJ01S0113512.1:0-28395 GCA_010110895.2 Picea sitchensis
TGAGAAGAAGAAAAGATGGGCCCTCAAGGGCCATGCTCAAGTCAATCTGCTCTCGTACTCCATGTCTAGGACCATGTGGGCCTCGAGACATGATCTCCTAGTTATCCCTAGATATCGGGGATAACAGACCCCAATCACCTACTCACACATACACCTCTTCGAGTAGGATTCCCAGGCCATTGTTCCCCAGTTTCCAGAGGTCACGACCAGCAACAACACAACAGTTGTTGGCACAGAGGTCGCCCACTCAGGAAGAGGACATTGCAGAGTACAGGAGCAAGTATGCAGCATTGGGCCGTGACTTCCATCAGGACATGACCCTGGTTGAGTATTGTGGACTCAGACTCAGGAACAACCCTAGAGAGCCTCAAAGAGGAGGACAGCAGCAACAACAGGGGCATAACTTGGATTTGATCCGAAAAGTTGGTAAACTCACCATACCTTCTTTTGACGGATCGTCCAAATGCACTGCTAGAGCTTAGGTAAAAAAGCTAGACACATACTACAAGCTCAACCAGATGACCAAGACAAAGGCCATCAGTTTCACTACCCTACACATGGAGGGTGAGGCACACTAGTGGTGGCATCATGGACTGGTGACGTTGTGTCACAGTCACATCACTTCCTACAGGGAGTTCACAGAGAGACTCATGGACAGGCTTGATAGGAGGAATCCAAAGATCCATTTCAGGGATCTAGCCCAGTTGAGACAAACTGGCACAGCAGAGGCATCCATCACGGAGTTTCAACGAGTAGCAGTGGCAGTGACAGATATCTCAGAGCCCAAGTTGATTATGTTATTCACAGAGGGGCTCACAAAACCCTTGAGAGGATGGGTGAAGGCATACATGCCTCACACCTTGCAGGATGCCATCTTACACACTCGAGATTTGGCAGACTCAGCACCGAAGACTAAACCCTTTGTAGCACAGAGGGACCATGACAGGAAGCCATTCCAGAGAGAGTGGAAGGGCAAGGACAAGCTAGATGATGAGACGAGGCGAGAGCTTATGAGGAAGAAGTTATGCTTCACCTGCAAGGACCCTTGGGTCCCAGGCCACAGGTGCATGGGCAAGGGAGAGATCCATTATATTGAGGTGGCAGCAGATAGTGTGGATAGTGAGGAGGAGGAGCGGGACAATGGATCCACTAGCTCCGAGAAGGAGCCATCACAGGTAGAGGAGAATCCTCCCAGGAAACCACCGACACCAACAGGGACCCACCCACCGATAGTACCACAGCCTCCTGAGTAGGCTAACAGACGGAACCCAGCAAAGGGAGGAATCATAGCAACCCTTTCTGGTGTTCCCAGGTATGACACCCTCCGAATCAAAGGGACTATTCAAGGATAGCGGGCAATCGCATTGATAGATGGTGGGGCCACCCACAACTTCATTGATGTTTCATTGGTATCGAGGCGGGCACTTCAAACAGAGGAGTTTGAGGGGTTTGATGTTGCAGTAGCAGATGGCCACACAGTGGAGTGTCTAGACAGAGTTCCGAACTTGGAGATAAAGCTAGGTAACTACACCGTGAGAGACACATTTTATGTAGTTGACCTATCTGACACAGATGTGGTGTTGGAAGTCCAGTCGTTGATCACCTTGGGAAAAATCACCACCAACTACCAAACCTTGGAGATGGGGTTCAGAGACAGTGACGGGAAGAGGATTGTATTAAGGGGTATGTCGAAAGGGGCACCCAGGACAGTTTCGGCGAAGAGGATGGAGAGGATCTTCAGGCATGGGGAGGTAGCATATGTCGCAAAGTGTTTGATCACTACACAGAGGGATTCAGAGGGTCGACAACAGTATCAGACAGAGATCAGGAACTTGTTGGGACGGCATCAATAGGTTTTTGGTTCAATTCCACCAGGGAAACCACCTGACAGGGGGTTTGAGCACACCATTGAGTTGGAGGAGGGGGCCAAACCTATGATCACACCACCCAATCGTCATCCTAGGAGGTTCAAAGATGAGATAGAGAAAGCAATTAAGGAATTGCTAGCGATGGGACACATCAGACCTAGCAACAGTCCATTCGCTTCTTCAATTGTCTTAGTTATGAAGGATGGTACCATGAGGATGTGCATCGACTACCGGGCCTTGAACAAGAAACCCATCAAGAACCGGTATCCTATCCCTCGCATCAATGAGTTGATGGATGAACTACATGGGGTAGTTTTCTTCTCGAAGATTGATCTATGCTCTGGATATCATCAGATCAGCATCCGAGAGCAGGACATAGACAAGACGGCATTTCGATGCCAATTTGGTTATTTTGAGTTACTAGTTATGCCATTTGGGCTAACCAATGCACCGGCTACATTTCAGTCTTGCATGAACCACATATTCAGGGATTAGTTGAGGAAATTAGTCTTGGTATTCTTCGACGACATCTTGGTTTACAGCAAGACACGGAAGGAACATCTGGGGCACTTGGATGAGGTACTCAGCATCATGGAGGCACAGTCACTATACGCCAAAAAGTCCAAGTGTGAATTCAATATGATAGAACTACTTTACTTGGGCCACATTACCAGTGCTCAGGGGGTACAGGTGCACCAGGAGAAAATCAGGGCCATTCTGGATTGGCCAACGCCCAGGAATGTGACAGAGTTGAGGAGCTTCTTTGGGCTATGTAGCTATTACAGGCAGTTTGTCAGGGGTTTTTCTCAGCTTGGAGCACCACTTACAAATCTCACCAGACAGGGGGCCTGCATCTGGACCGATGAGTCACAGAAAGCCTTTGATCACATGAAGGAAGTCATGGGCACATGTCTAGTGTTAGCATTACCGGACTTCACTTTACCGTTTGTATTAGAGTGTGATGCGTCCGGCGAGGGCATCGGGGAAGTTTTGATGCAGAGAGGACACCCCATTATGTTCTAGAGAAGGAAACTCAATCAAATCGCCCAAGAGGTTGTACTCTATTTATGACAAGGAAATGCTGGCAATCATGCACGCCTTAACCAAATTCAGACAATATTTGGTGGGCAGCAAATTCGTGGTCAAAATAGATCATAACAGCTTAAAGTATTTCCTTGAGCAGAAGGATCTCAATGAGCGCCAACATAAATGGGTGACGAAGGTGCAGGCCTTCAATTTCGACATAGAGTATGTCAAGGGGAAGAAGAACATTGTGGTCGACACACTGTCTAGGAGACCTGCGACATGTTCTTTGATGGAGGTTTCAGTGGATTGGAAATCCCATTTGTTAGTGGAATATTACAAGAACAAGTTCACTTGTGAGGTTTTGGATGGACAGGTTCAGGATGATAGGTACAAGGTCATTGACGATGTCATATTCTACAAGGACAGAGTCTACTTATTACCAGGCTCAGGGCTCAAGAAGATCTTAGCAGCAGTTCATGATTCGCCACTGGTAGGCCATCAAGGGTTTTTCAAAACCTACAGGCAGATCAGAGAGAGGTTCTCATGGAAGGGCCTCAAGCAGGATGTTATGAAGTACATCAGTGAGTGTGTGACTTGTCAGCAGAACAAGTCAGAGCATACACTTCCAGCAAGACTACTTCAGCCACTTCGCATTCCGGAGCATATCGATGGAATTCATCACAGGCCTACCCAAGGTTTAGGGTAAGGATTGCATCTATGTGGTGGTCGACAGATTGACCAAGTTTGCTCACTTCTATGCCATACCAACAGATTATAGCGCAATTAAGGTGGCCGAGTTATTCTTTAGGGAGGTCTTCAGGCTCCATGGGTTGCCGAGGAACATCATCAGTGACAAGGATAGTCGGTTTATTGGTACATTCTGGAGGGAGTTGTTCATATTGGTGGGGACAAAGTTGACACCCAGCACCAGCTATCACCCTCAGACATATGGGCAGATCGATATAGTCAACAAGTCGGTTGAGGGGTATTTGAGAAACTATGTGAGTGGAGAGCAAAGAACATGGGTCAGGTGGATACATCTAGGAGAGCATTGCTACAACACCACCTTCCACATGTCCATTAGCATGACACCCTTCCGAGCATTGTATGGTCATGATGCTCCCACTTCGATAGACTTGGTTTTCGGGGAGAGCAAAGCTCCCAAAGCGAAGGACTGGATCACCGAAATTCAGGAGATTCTCAAGTTACTGAAAGAGAACCTACAGATAGCGCAGAATCGACAAAAGATGAGTGCGGATAGGCACAGGATAGAGCGCAGCTTTGAGGTTGGGGACTTGGTTTTCCTAAGACTCCAACCCTACAGATAGTCATCTCTGAAGAAGAGTGGGGTTGAGAAGCTCAAGCCTAGATTCTACGGACCTTACATGATCATGCGCTGGGTAGGCGAGGTTGCTTAAGAGCTAGAGCTTCCAGAAGGGAGTTGGATTCACAATCTGTTCCACGTGTCTTGCCTCAAGAAGGTCATGGGACAATTCATCGGCACATCAAAGGAGCTTCCCCCATTGGATGAGGAGGGATAGTTGGAGTTGGTTCCGGAGGAGGTACTAGAGTTCCGAGAGCGGAAACTGAGGAGCAGGGTCATCAGAGAGTCTATGATCAGATGGAGAGGGCTTCCAGTAGAGGATGCTACTTGGGAGAGCGAGCAGGTCTTACAGCACCCTAGATTGGTATTGCTTGAGGACAAGCAATCTCAAGAAGGGAGGAGTGTAATGTCCCTTTCTGAATAGGAGCTCCAAAGAGGAGGCTTAATAGTCTAAACAACCCCATTAGACTATAGCCAGGGCCATACAAGGGTAAACATGGTTACTAGAGGTCACTTCAGTCGAGGGTGTTATAATTCAAAAGTGACATTGACCTAAAAGTGACTAAAAGCGCTTTTAAGCCAAAGTGAGCTAAAAATAGATCAGATGAGCTAAAAATAGGTCAAAAAATTAGGGTTTTGGGCAACTCTAAGAAAAGGTAAAGCAACCTAATTCATCAGGATGAAGAATTTAACTTGAGAGTTGAGGAGAGGCGCATCTCAGGAGAGAGAGCTCTGTGGATTCCAGGAGGAATACACCCAATGGTTGATTTCGGTGTTGAGAGACACACCCTAGTTATCGAGGAGATCACCTAGATCTTCCATCGATCTTTAGCAACAGTTACACAAGTTGCAGCAGCAAGGGTGCACTTATTCAGGGTGAGGGCATAGCTTTTGAGGGGACTTAGTGAGTCGACTTGTACCAGCGAGGGAGAATCCAGTGATTCCCTCCCGACCCAGTTGAGTGGCGGGCATGGCACATCTATTGCCTGGTTTCTCATCAAATTCCGACAGAGAAATCAGCTTGAGCGCATCATTCAGCCAATGAGGGTGCGACAGTTGGGGAGGATGCATTTGGGGTTCCCGAGAGATCATCAGATCACATCCAGGAAAATCCTTCCGACCCATTTCAGAGGAGCCTAGGGCACTCAGTTTGAGACCCTTACAGCGAGATTATGTCGGTGGAATCTCTAGGGCACAGTTATCGGCAGCAATTGGGGCACATTCCCCCAGGGGGATCCATCTGGGGTCCGTACAGATCGTCAGGGGGGCGATTTTTAGTTGGTCAGCCACCGAGAGTGTGCATGAGGTCAAGGCGCATTCTTTGAGACAGTTTCCAGGAAAATATGAGTTTAGCCAACAGGGCGAACTTTTTAGTATTGCGGCAATTGTCGTAGCTTGCAGCAGATCCTACAGCTCATCCATTGATCCAGCATCATTCTTCTATCACCCGGTATCATTGTTTTAATTTTCTTATTGTATTCTGGCTAAGATCCTTTTGTCTCTGATCTAGTCGAGAGATTTATTTTACTTAGCCGCATACGGCATTGTAAACTGTAGAAATATCATAATATACGATTTGCAGCATTTTGTGTCATTTGCTATTTGTATGCTTATTTGTATATTGTAAACAACTTATTTATCCACACACACATGCGAAAACCACCAAGAGTGTTAAAACCCGCATCTTAAACGCATCCAGAAACCCCCAGTGTATCAAATCAGATAGCAGACTTAGCATATTAGCAGCATTTCCTAGACTAGCCGAATCTGGGATATTACATGATGTCCCTCCTCTTGATGTTGTATTGAGTCTAGTCAGTTGTTATTGATGTTGTTAGTAGAATACTCTTCTTGTTAAGGGGGAGTGTTGAAATATTGTAACTTCGAAGAATATTCTACCTGAGAGAGAGTCGAATAATATAATTATATTATATTTAATTACGCCCTATTGTGCCTTAGTAAAAGTCAGCCCTATTATGCCTTGACAATTAAATGTAAATTAAGAGCGTAAAGTGACAGGTCGACTCAAACCTAATTATAGGTTGGCCAGACCGCTATTTATAAGAGAGGTCAGCGCCTCATTTGGACACACCCACAGACCTAGCTCTATAGTGTGCAAGTCTTGGAGGAGAAGTTGTTGCAACTGGGGGTGACGTCAAGGAGGGTTCTTGGTCTATGTCTTGGTATTTCTTGGTTAAGTGGTGGGCTACTCTTCCTAGTGAAGGAGTAGAGGAGAATCTTCTGTTCGGTCTTTGGTCTTTCTATATTGAGGAAGTTTTGTTGGGTTTTCTTCCCCATGAGGGTTTCTCAAGATAATCTATGTGTCTCTGTTGTTTCTTTGATTGTCTCTCTTTCTGTGATCTTATTTATGCAGCTAATGTGCTAAATGATTATAATAATAAAGAAGAATTGTAACTGCTAGTTGTATAAGTAAAACTTCAACATCCTCATGGCTAGGCATTGGTGTGTTCTATCTGAGTCTAGTGTCACTTGTATATTACCATGCTAATCATTAACCCAAAGTCTCATGGACATGCAATAGGTCCCTCTAGGATTTTTTAATTGTTCTAATAAAATGTAAAATTCCCGTAAAATAGGATTTTACCTTGTAAATTGATGTAAATATTAAAAAAGTGGTACTATGAGGTGTTATACACCTTGGGGGGTATCGTTTTCTAACCTAGAATACCCCTTTACCTTAGACTACCCTTTTTCGAGCAAAATTGTTGATTTTTACTCACAAAAATCAATTATTTCCTCGAAAAGGTGAATAAATCAGCGCCCTGTTTTTATGGAAACATGTTCGGGACATGCTTTTGACTTGTCTTTAGTTTACTCAACCTCACTGGTTGTTAGTGACAGTTGACAGCAAGTAAGAGAGAGTTATTTGTTGAGTTAAGTGGTGTGTTAAGCTCACTTGGTGGAGATCCCAAGACAGGGTGCACCCTCCCTCTTGAGAGGTGGTGCACTCTCCTTGAGGGTGCCTAAGCTCACTTGGTGGAGATCCCAAGAGAGGGTGTGCCCTTCCTCTTGAGAGGTGGTGCACTCTCCTTGAGGGCACAAATCCCAAGGGGAGATGTGCATACCTCTTGAGAGGTGGCGCCCTCTCACTCCATCTCCTCTTCAGTTATGATGAGTTCTCTTCAGTTGTTGAAGATGTGGCTCAGATCTATCCACACGTGGCTCGCCAACTTTGGGATGTGCACCCCCCTCCTTGGGAAATGTGCCCCCTCTTTCTATTGGGCTAAACTTGCTATTGTACTATCATTGTGATACTTTTATAGCCTGATTGCATGTTGATTTCTGATTTATTTTTAGCATTGTTTAGATAGATGCCCTTTAATTCATAGTATGTTATTTTAATACTCTGCCATCTTAAGCCCCAAGGGTTAGCTCAAGTGGTTCTGAGCCAGACGTGAAGCTGTCCCCAGCGAAGGAGGTCATGGGTTTGAATCTCTTGTGTCCCCTTGGGATTAGGTCCGTTATTCGTAAGGTCGACGGTTTACCCCGTTTACCATCCACGAAGTGGGGAAGTACTCAGGGGTTTCCCGTGCTGAATTCCCAGGAAAAAAAAATATTGTGCCATCTTAATTACTTGTAGATTGTGTATCAAATGCTACAGAAATACCTGTAGGTTCCTTCATTGTTAACTGTAGGTTATGTTGTGCTATCAAATGACAATGCTGCTAAATTAGGATGTTGCAGAGTTAGAGTTTGTAGAATCATTGTATTCTTTGTTGATGCTTTAGTATGTTGAGCAAAGTGTTAAGTTTTGGATATGATCTCCAATGGTTGTAACATTCGAGGTGCCATTAACTAAGTGGAAATTGGGAATGTTGTTGATTCTCCTTAAATGAATTTTTGTTTCAGCATTTAGATTCATTTTTCATTTGCAGTGTGAGGATTAAATTAGATAATTGGGTTGCTTTCTAATGTTGTTTTAGTTTATGAGTACTACAGAATCACCCTGCTCATGACCCCACTTGGTAAACACAACGAGGTAGTAGGATTATGATTTTAGATCTTAGAGTTCTTACTCCATGAGGTACCTCCAGCTGGGTTGGGGGTTGAGAACATCGTGACTATGCATTTTTATGCTTTCTTTTGGTTTATGTGTGCCATAGTTCTTAGCTGATTTTCTTTCGATCAAATTGCATAATAATGGTAAAAGTCCTCTTTCTGTGTCTATTGCACCAAGAGCCTCACAACAGAAAACCGAACCCTGGGTTGACAATCTAATGATAAGTGTAATGTGACACCAGCAATTGGGAATCATATTTACACCTCGTCAAGAACCAACAAATCTTGAGATTGCCCAAGAGACAACTAAAAAGTTGATAAGAAAATGCAAGCCTCGGGAAGATCTAACTTACTAGGTTTCACCAGGAGTAGTCCTTCAAAATAGTCAGAGCCTAAGGCAAAAGTAGTTAGCCCAGATAGTGAACAATCTTTTAGTGACCCTTGGAAGGAGTTAACAGAAGTAATCAAAGACATGGAAGCCAACCATGCGATTCAACTAAATGGCATGCATAATCGCTTAATTGCCATGGAAAGATCACAAGCTAACAGAATCGCTTAATTGCCATGGAAAGATCACAAGCTAATAAATTTCAGCCTAGGCCAAACAATGAAAGATGGCAAAGAAAGGTGCCTCCACAAGATCAAAGGCCCCCAAATCAGCTTGAAGCCACAAATTTGGTGGAGCATGAGGCTCTTCCTTTTTGTACATCTTGTAATGATATCCAAGAGGAGTCACTTGTCCTAGGTTCCTTCAAATAAATGAAGCAAGGCCTGCAGAAGAAAATAACTATGTAGGATACTCGGGGCATTCAAATCAAATCAATGTAGCGAGAAAAACTCATTCTTTACCCATGGATCATTGGGTTCAAACAATGGAAAGAAGTCAAAATTCGAAGGATGTAATTAAAGCATATTACAATGTCACTGAGTTATTTGGTGA
Source organism: Picea sitchensis (assembly GCA_010110895.2). Classification (NCBI taxonomy): domain Eukaryota; kingdom Viridiplantae; phylum Streptophyta; class Pinopsida; order Pinales; family Pinaceae; genus Picea; species Picea sitchensis. Next base: position 9,179 of record SNQJ01S0113512.1, read on the forward strand.
AAAGCCCACACTTGAACAAATCCTTGAGATGACAATATACAAAGGAGTGACATATCAACGGAAACAAAATGAAAATCCAACTAAGATTAATCAAAACATTCCCAAAGCAATCACTCCTCCAACATCTGAATTAAGCATTGATTTGGGTGGTTGGATATCAAATGTTAAGGTCTTGGTTCCAACAATAGAGCTTATAAAATTACCCTCTCAAAAAGAAAAGTTGCTAAGAGCCATAGAGGGTCCTAAGGAGAAAAATATGGAAAAATGCATGGAACCATGTGAAAATGCCCCTATTATATTGCAAACTATGGATCAGAATAAGGGGAATGGAAGCATTCAACCTTTCTACATCTCTTTGTTGGTTAACAATCTCTTTTTTCATAACTGCATGTTAGATGCATGCACTTCATCAATGTCATGACTCGGAAATTCATGGAACAACTAAACTTGGAGATCTCAAGACCTTACCACAATGTTTGTGCCATGGATTCAAGAGAAATCAAGGTCCATGGACTAATAAAAGATCTTCAAGTACATCTAGCAGTCTACCCGGATATATTAGTATCCCCTAATCTTGTGTTTTACTCCTTATTTTGTGGACAAGCTATGTTAGCTAAATTTTGTATAAATAGAGATCATAAGATCTCATTTTAATCATAACTCTCCCTCTTGTGAGAGGCCTTGGTCTAAAATTTGCGCCACTTGGCTTTTTTTATCTCTTGTGCACTTGTTTATGGTTATATTGATGAATGGTTGATGGAGGAGTGAGGCGCTAGCCTTGGATGATGTTTTTCTAGCTCTTATGGTGGATTATCTTGGCATTTCTCTTTATCTTGGTATGGTTTTCTACTATTATGCTATCATTTTTTCAAGTCAAGTATTGTTATGCTAGGAGCTAGGTGGGAAGTATACGTGCATACACCCCCACCATAATCTTCATCATTTTATTGCTTCATCTCATTGATTATACAATGGTTTTCTAAGATAAGTATAAGAGCATACACCCTCTTAGCTTAAACCCTAGCCTAGAGAAACTTGCCTTGGGAAGTAAAAGGGCTTACACCCCCAAGGAGGTAGCTTCTCTAAGCTCTTTGTTTATTTGACTCCATTAACCCAATAGTAAAGGCACTAGTCATACTTTTTTGCATTGGAGATATAAAATCATTGCCTTGGGAAACGTAATGTTTGGTCTTGTGAAAGGTTTCTTGCTTGAAGTTGATTTGCCTCATTGAGAGGGGTCTTCCCCCACTAGGGCGTCCCCTCTCTCCCACTACTCTGATTGTTGTCACAAACTATAACCTACATCAATTAGGGTTGCATAACCCTAGCTACTAACACTCTTATAACTCCTAAACTAACCCTAGACTAACTCATAAACGTTGCTCACCGAGTCTACTAACTAGGGCGCATCTTTTGGGCTAGCTCTTGGCACTTTTTCATGGTTGATTTTGTTGCTACATGCCACTGAATGCTACAGCCACAAGGATGCAATTTTTTGCAGAAAACACATGTTTAAAACAGCCATCTTCTCTAGCTTCTTAAGTGTCATCTTTCAACCTGTATTCATTGCCAATCTTAATGTTGATTTACTTAACTAGTTTAGATCTTCGTATGCTAATTTAGATGTTTTAGTTGCTGATACAAGTTTTCATTTACTGCTGCAAATTAGGGACAGCGAGATTAATTTGCTGATCCAACTAACATATATCATTTGCAAAGTGTCTTTTCTTGTGTCTCGGGCAAGTACAATCATCCGAAAAAGTACTATACCTGTGGGGCAGCAATTACTTGACTTGCAAGGCATCTCTCCCTACCTTTCTTTCCACTTAGAATTGACCTCTAGGGTCTTTACTTCCACTTCCCTCCATCTCCATCTCAATCCCCCTAGGGTCACCGGGATCACCTACCTAGAGTGACCTAGTCACCCTTGAAGTGTGGGACCTATATCGAGGTGACATTGGGTGTAGGACTCCCAAGTTGTAGCACTTGCCTTGTGGTAGGGTTGGACTTTTCCCAAACTACAACTTGCGCTATAACAGTGATAACTTAAGGTCCTATGCTATGATATGCCCATCATTAAATATTAACTTCACCCTCATTTAGTAGTCATATTCAAAACATGACAAACTTATATGGACTGGGCACGTAGTGTAAAATGTACGAAGACTACCTCTAAATAGTGCACATGATTGGCAATTGAATATGATTCACAATCCCACATACTACCATCTTCTCTATGTGTCATGCACCTGTCTCCAATGTACACTAAATATTAACTTTGATGCTGCCACAAAATGAGAGATAAAGTTCAGTACAAGACCTATATTCAACATGGTTGATGCAAAGCATGTCAAGTAACGAACACCATGATCATCCACTAAATCACCAGCTAGATGGGAGTCAATGTGGACTGAAAATTTCAGCCCACCTGCCAACAATGCAGAATCTGATATTCTAGCTATCAAATCAAGAATATTTGTACTCCATGTCAAAACAGCCACTCTACTAAATAACTTTACAAAGAACCAAACTGCTTTGAAACTATGGTTCCTCCCATGATCAAAACTTTCATGGTTTTAGTACCATGTAAGAAATTCAGTGTGCTGAGAATAGGCTCGGAACATGCCAAATTTCAGTGGGCAGAGGACTACCAGTGCACAAGGTGCTCTAAGAATCACACCCAACTTATAAGCTCTGACACAAATGTAATTTTTCAGTTGGTACTGTTATCGTGCAATCTATACTTGCCCAAAGCCTACAGGCAAGTAGGCTTAGATTGACATAACACAGAGGTAACCCTATCAATGTCACCCCAATAAGGTACCTCTTTCTCTTTAGGAGGAAAACTTCACTCCAAGGGAGACGTCCCAGGACCTAGTTGGTTGATGAAGGGGAAAAGATACGGTTAAAACCCACCCCTCTCTCTAGGTCACTCAGCAGAAGAGGTCCCTTTGGTGAAGTTTAAAAGGACAAGGGGAAATGAGAATGGGTTTGTACCTTCCCTTTACCAATGAACTTCGAACGTTAGTAGCAACAGTTATAATCAATGACTTCTTAAACAAATTATGTGTTGCCTGAACAAATTACTATACAATGAAAGAGAGATTACAGTAGCAGCAATGTATCTTGAAAGGTGCAAGTTATGATGACAAGGAACAGTTACAATAGTCTTGCAAACTTGATAATGGTTTATCACTCACACTTTTCAAAATAAATACAAGTCAATGAATGACTTAAATGGTTGTCCAAACATTTATAACAGCAGCAAATAAGTTAGTGATCTAGGCTAAACTAGGGTGAGAGATAGTTAGTAAAAGCTTAGGAGAAGAGTGTTTGAGTGTCTAATCAATCCTTCAACAAGAGAGAGGCAAGAACTAGTGCCTTCTAGGACTTATGGAGTCAAGTGGACGGCTTCTTATACGGCTGCAAACCAATTTGATAATGCACAAAAGTCTAAGAGGGAAAATGCATAAGAGAAGTAGTAACTTAAGTCCCCCTATGCATTGACCTCAAGAGACAAGATGCTAGGGTGTAGGCAATTCTAAGCCCTAATACCTTGCTCTCCTTAAGCTTCTTATGGGATAAAACTTAAGCAAAGATAACTAGGTCAAAATCCTTAGAGTGTTGGCAATTTAGGGCTCTAGGTTTTCACTAGTCACTAGATCAATTCAATGAAAAGCTTGGCAAATAGAAAGTAAGAAACTAACAATTTAAGTTCCTTACTTCAAGCATTAAGTATACCATGCAATTTCATAATCTTGTATGAGCAAATAAAACCATACACAAACCATTCAATAGATGACAAAAATGCAGTTTTTACTTACTTGCACCAAGAATAATCATGAAAATACCATGCAAGATCACCATAAAAACTTCCAAGATTGATCCAACTTGCAAAAATTAGCCTTATACAAGAGTGTACCTCAGAATTTCAGCCAATAGCCCTCACTAGGGTGCAAATTTCAGACCTGTTCTCTTGTGTGAGAAGTTGTTATGTAAAAATGAATGTACTTTATGCTTATTTATACAGAATTTTGATCCTTAATTAATTTTAAGTCAAAATTAAGGCCGACCTGGCCAATTTACAATAAAATCCAATTTTAACATAATAAAAATTAATTAGCACCTAAAGACATCTCCAAGGGTGACGTCATGCCCTTCTAGGGTGACGTTGAGGCCTTAAGGTCGAACATTGAGCCTAAAATGTAGGGCGCTTGGCCTCCAAAGGCCCCAGATGATGCCCACACGTGCCACCAGGCTCATAACTGCCTCCAAAATGAAAACCCTAGCTATAGATGACATCCAAGGTCATGATGGTGACGTCTCGAGCCCTCAAGGGCCAACGTCCATGTGGAAGAGAAAGATCCCCCTAGGTCTAGGCCTGCCAAGGTGCCTCCAAAGGAAACGTCCTTTTTCCCAGTGCAAATCTGCAGTTTCTTCTTACCCCTAGCTGGGGTTGCAGCATCCATCTGTGGGCTTTAAGCCGTCATGAAGGTCTGAGCTAATCATTCCCTCATGTGTACCTGTTCACCGGGCAAAGTCCTGCAGCAACAAGTACGCCCTCCAGGGCTTCATAAGTCACAGAGATCATAACATGTAAATCACATCCAATGATTAAATTACCCAAACATGTGCATCAAACCCCCCTTTAACCCAGACAAATGCTCAAAGACGTTTTGCAATTTCACAAGTTAGGTTTGGAGAAGGTCTCAAGGCATCCTATTGGGCTAACCTCTCTTAAGTTTGGGGTGTTTCCTAGGTGGGATCTAGCCCAGATCATGTAAGTGTATGAGGTGGTACGGGGTAAGTGTTTGGGCATAGGGTGCATGTCATAACAAGGAAATGTAAAATCTTACCTATGGGTGCCTTTATAGAGGACGAGTTGCACCTTGTCAAATGCTATTGTTTCCTATCTCATTCATTCCCTTTTACTCTTAGCTTTATTGCTTTTGATCTTTTGCTTTTGTGCTTCAAGGGAATAGTTGAGGGCGATTGTCCTGGCTTGATGACCAGAGGTGACAATGTTATCCACAAACATTTCACGGAGATGAGAAGGTTGCCTCGTGATGAGACCCCCTTTCTCTTGGCTATGCCACCAAGAGCCACTACCCTGGTTTGGTGACCAGATAGGTGGTAGTGTCATACTGCTACATGCCCATGGTCATAATAGGTCAACTCGTGATGAGACCTCCTATCCATCAACTAGTACCTTGAGTGTTGATGTATCTTATGGGTCCCCTTTTCTTACTGAGAAGATTTTCATTGCTTCCTCGAGGATCTTTGGGCAAATCATCTCAAAGGTTTCAATATTAGCTTTTAACTCTTGCCAACTACGTTTACCCTCTGGGCCTTCAACCCCTTCTTCCCACGAGATAAGGTACAACCCTTCCTAGTCTAGCCAATCCCAATGCCCAAACAAAGGTAGGGGAGATGAGAGGAATAAAGATGGAAAGTGGTAAGTATGGAGGGAACGAACAATGACCTTTTACAAACCCATCCAGTGGCAACACATCCTAAAGGGAGATCAACTTACTAGGGCACCATGTCACTCTGTCAAGTATGAATGAGGCAAAGAGCATAATTTCCAAGCAAACGTCATGAAATGAAGAAGAATTCAAATCAACATATTCAAGTGCTTCAAAAATCAGAGTGACACATACCATGATACCCGGACTCATTACCTCATGGAGCAAGACTTTCTTGCTACTTCAGGACCAGGCTGGTGGGATAGATACTGTTGTTGTTGATAAATGGACCGCACTGAAGAAAAGAGGGGCCCTTCGGAGCCATTCTTAGGTCGCCCGGCTCTTGGTACTCCATGTCTAGGATCTGTGGGCCTCGAGACGTGATCTCCTTACTTATCCCTAGGCTAGGAGATAACATCTGGATCCAACTCGAGGACATGTGCTCACCGTAGAGCGCATGATAACCTCAGCATCTCTGGTATGACCTGTGCCTGCTAAATCTCAACAAAAGATGTTAGTAATCCTTAGGGTGGTGATATCACCCCTTGCTCATATATGATATAATAAACAAATAAAGAGCATCTCTAATCTAGAAATAATCATGGGCATACATATATACATAATGAAACAAAACAATATGGAAATGCAACTACAACTATTCTATCATGATATGCAGATGGTATATACAATGGATGCACATGCCTACCTAATCTACTTACCTATTGGTTGAATGCTAGGTGTAGTCATATAACCAGTGAAACCATCCTAGCAATACCTCATAATACATGCCTATGTACTTCATTATAAACCAAAACAATGACAAGTCAAGCAAAAAAATAACATGAGTTAGAGCATACATCATATCATAGGAAGTTGTAAAGTCTAGCTCATGGAGGTGGGAGGGAGGGACAAAATTATGCCAAGTTACACTTCTAGGAAAGTGCTTAAACCATCTCAAAAAGGGATCGTGAAAAATCAAAGGCTCAAAATAATGACTCAAAAAGTCTTAAGGTTGGCTACCTTGGACGTCATCACATCCTGAGGTCTGGGAAGGGACTAGCAAGAACCTAGAGGATGACTGGCAATTTTTCAAGGGAAAGCTGAAAAATTGAGATAACAAACTTATTCTTAAGGTATTCAACGGTCAACCTACCCTTGAATTCTAAAAGAAGGCTTTGCCCCAGAGAAAACTTGGGAAAAGGGACATGTTTCCCAATTGCATCCTTAGTGACATAACAAGGTAAAGTAATCGAAGGGAGCTAGAAAACCTTGTCACAAGTATCTTGCTTTAGGCAAGCAACGTCCTTACCCTGATCAAAATCTGAGCACAATGGTGGTTGATAATCTTCTTCATAGAATAACTCCAAGTGCTCAAAGGAATACTCATCAAAATCCTCAAGGTATGACCGAAAATCATCATGAAAACATAGCACCATGTCATCCTTGGGTGTTTGGAAAATGTCTGTAACTATATCATCTCCTTATTGCCATATGTCAGAATTATTAATAACCTGATATGATAGCTGTAAAGGCAACTTTTGGAAATGATCCTCAATGTCGTAAATAGGGTCCCCATCATAGCCAATCACATCCCATTTATGTTTCCCGACATGTATGAACTCATCAATATTATCAACCATGTCATTACCTTTATCATAACACGAAGGGTTTAAAACATCCAATGGCTCCTCTAACACTTCTTCACTTTCCAAATCACAAAATAAAGCATCTTCAAAATCTTGGAAAAGAAAACAACTTACCGTATTCATTTCTTCGTGTGCAGGAGCGTCGAAGATTTGGATAACTTCATCAAATGGAAGAGTAAACATTAGTGCCTCGTCCTCATGACTTGCCCCTACATTTTCAGCTTCATAATACGAAGGGTCTAGCTCGTCCAAGGGTTCCCTTTCTTCTCCACCTTCTGAATCATAGAATAAGGTATCATAAAAAAGAAAAGAAGGAAAGTAACTAGCCTCATCCTCTTCTTCTTGTCCAGGAGGAATAGGATTTGGGATGGCTTCATCAGAGGGAGGAGCACACATTAATACTTCATCATCATGTTTAATATCTTCAGGCTCTCGCTCTTCAGCCAAGTCCTCATTATCCTTGCTAGAAGCATGAGTAAATTCTTGTTCTTCCCCATGGGACTGGTAACCTTCATCAAGATCCCTCTCCTCAACCTCTTGTTGATCGATGTTTTTCTCCAACCCTTTCGGGAATTCTTCAATAGAGGTCTCAAAGAAAGGTATTCTCTTAGGAATATCTGGGGTATCTTTGGGCTCAGCAATCTTGACTTCTAGAACAAAGGATTGTTCTTCCTTGAATGAGGAGATGTTGGCTTCGACTTTTGTGGCCATGTCATAAGCTTCTTGGATTGACCTTGGACCCTTTTTATCGAGCATGAATTTTGATTGTCCTATGAATGCCCCGATATAGAGGAAAATGAGGAATTGGGGTCCACGACGATGGGTTCTAGGGAGTTGTCATGACAGCTTCTGGAACCTAGTATGGAACTCTTTAACAGTCTCATTCTCATTCTTCTTTATGCGATTAAGTTTGTTTAGCAACACCATAGGATCCTCTTTGATATTCCATCTCTTGAGGAAGACCTCTTCTAATTGATCCATGGATGTAATACTAGCATCAGGGAGGCCATCATACCATCTCTTGGTATTTTCATGAAGAGTGGCAAAGAAAAGATTCATTGCCAGATCCTCAGCGTCATCACTAATAGGATGTAGTTGAAAGAAGGCCCAAAAGTCACGCATATGGTCCTCAGCATTCTCTTCATCACTATCAGTGAATTTAGGGAACCATTTTATATACCTTGGAGACATTCGTCGGGGATATCCCGGTATTTCACTCATATCCAAGGGTTTAAAATTACCTGGGTCCCATTGAGAAGCCATGTTTGGCTTAATCATCAGTGGAGTCGCCAGATAATCCTTCTAAGGATTATCAAAGGGAAAAGAGGGAACCACCCTTAATGGAGTCACCAGGTAAGCTTTGAAAAGTGAAAGGCTTTGAGAAAAAGGCTTACCGAAAAAGTGTGAGGAAAATTGACTCGATGATCCCCAGAAGGCACTAGTTCTTGCCTATCTCTTGTTGAAGGATTGATTAAACACTCAAACACTCTTCTCCTAAGCTTTTACTAACTATATCTAACCCTAGTTTAGCCTAGATCACTAACTTATTTGTTGTTGTTATAAATGTTTGCTACAGCCATCTAATTGCAGCAAATTTTCTGCATAATTGACTTTTAATGCTAGCTAAACACTTCAGAAATTGCTTCTAACATTTGATTATCATTCTGCTTAGTAAATGCTATCTTTTTACTATCTTTTCAAGCAATTATGAGGAGTATTTGTTGTAGCTGTTACATTTTATCAATTGTTGTTGTAAACTTATTAACTGCTGCAAATATATATCGGCTAGCACTTATTGCCACTGTCCATTGTCTCTTGAGGTGTTATTATCATATTTGTACTTGGAATTATTGTATATGCATGCTATATCGTCTTGTTCCGGGCAGGTACATCAAGCACTTCATTAACCTCATCTTTGGGACACGGATCTAGTGACATTGGTAACCAGTGAGGGGGGAATATATCTTTAGCATAACCCTATTTTTCAGCCCTTTAGGTTACCGGGGACTCCTCCCCTGGGGTAGACCTTGCCTATCCCTACAAAGTGGGGATTTCCTATTAAGGTGACAGTGATAGGATATCCTGTTTGTTACGCCAATCTCCCTTACTTACCTTGGGCTTTGGGCAAGTACAGATTCAAGATTGTGTGATAACAGGCACAACTGCCCAAATCAAACACAATCCCACTTTGCAATGGTATCGAATTAATCTAATAATATCTTAGCTTATAACCTCGTGAACAATAGATAAAAATCATTAACACACGAAGACAAGTACTCCAATGATTGCAGAAAAATTAACTTGGCTAACTAAAAAACTGCAATGTGCACTAAAGTTACATGAGTACATAATTTGCCTTTAGTGACTTCTCAATCTTACTATACTACTCTTTTGGCCCACACAGCAAAATTCATGGCTCTCTGACTCACACAAAATGATGTATAGCCCATGTCTCACGAATAACGTGCTTTTCAACAACAATACATTCCAATTAGTATGCTCACTGATCAACCAGTTTGTTAGCTGATCTCTTTAGTTTGATCGACAAATGCACAAATTAACTCGATTGAGTGCATCCTTTCCAACAAATCAAGTAACATGTCAATTAACTCGATCAACAAATCGACCAAATTTGACCATGTCAAGGATCAAAGTTGACCAGGTCTTTCATAAAATCCACCACTGATCAAAGTTCACTGGGACAAGGATCACATTTGACCAAGTGAAATTTGTGTCGCACCATCTCAACTCCCATGCTGAAGTCCTACACGGATCTGGACCTGCACCAGGACTACAAATCACATGCCAAAGTTGATTTTCCCATGCTTTTGGGCTACAACACCAAACTATTGTCAGTGCCCGCAATTCTTTCATTTCTACCCATACCAATTATATCCTAAGGGCATAGACTTTCCATTTTAATATTTCCAACAAGGCCAGCTAACTCATAAAAGGTGTTGTAAGCAATAGTATCAGATTGAAATATAAGACCCCTTTTAGGTAGCATCATCCGTATTGTGCATTGGGTGAAACCTAGAGGCACATCAAATGTCAAAAGCTGACCTTTTTAATAGGATACATAAAATGTACCATGAACAACCGAAGGTTCTATTGAGTTGCAAAGATAATATTCAAACTGTCTTAAATGTAACTGTATGACATAAGATTTTAAATTCCCTGGGAAATCACAATTCCTTGTTGCTTCACCATAGGTAGTTAACGACTCCGGAGAAACTAATAGGACAAAAAGGCCTGGAAATGGTGGCGCACATAAAAGAAATGTATGTTGTTGAAGGTAGAAAGTTCACCCACCAGAAGTAGTGTCAAATTGCTTGGCAGAATTTCAACTCATAAATGTTTTCTGCAACTTAATTGTTACAGCTGTGACTTTAGTTTGTCCACTAGCTGCTATCAGTAGGAAAACATGAGTTAAGGAGCTACTCAGTGAATTCCATTTATTTGCAACCGTATCATGTATGCATCTTTGTTAGGGCCACAAGAAGATACCCATGATGACTTCTCAGCATCCTTAAAGAAGATCATGCAAATGAAATGTATGCTAATAGTAATTAGGAAATATTTTAAATTATGGTATACAACCTTCATACAGGAATAAGTAGTGTCACTCACAGCAAAATCTTTTGGAATCAAAAGAACATTCTGCTCAAGAAGCTTTTCATATACATCACGAGCAGAATGACCAACAGCAAGAATGACTGCATCAGATTCAATCTTTCGCAGATTGGTTCTTGAGTCACCTCCTGCATCAGAAACCTGAACTCCAACAACCTGTGTCTGTCTGACCAGTAAGTCATCCATTCGAGTTCCAAACATTATCTGAACCTGCATGGATTTAGATGCCGTATGTTACCACCAAAGTTGTCTCAATAATTCACATGTAATATCAATTGATTTATTATTTAATCAATAAGCTAACAGTTGTTTATTTTAGGCTAAGGTTGATGAAGCATACTCCCATTTCTCGTAAATGTTGCCGGAAGTTTAGTAGTATCCGAACCAATCTGTCAGTTCCCAAGTGTGGCTTGCCATCAATCAATATAGATGCTGGAGCTCCAAAATGAATAAGAGTTTTTAGCACCTGAAAGAATTGTGAACTGAGATCTCACTTCTCTCTATAAGTGTAGGAGTGAAAAATGTATAATATCGCACTTACAGAAATATCATCATACATATAAAAGCAATTTTATCATGCATCGTAGGAAGAAACAAAATCATCGGTTCAGTCAATTCCCATCTCCGCCTAAATGAGCAGTGCAGGTCTGAATAAAATTGAAAAAAGCCTCACATTGTTCAGACAAACTTGTAGTTGTAAATTGCTATATTGAACTAATGTTTTAAGAATTCAGCTTCACCAAAAATTTTGAGACTTGCTTTATCTGATGTTTGAGCCTACGCTGCGGGGGAGCGCCCCCCCCCTCAGACCGGCTCCCCAATGGCGCTCCAAGGGGGCGTTCAGGGAGGCAGCTCTAAGTGCAGCTCCACAGGCGGCTCTCAGGCGTTTTTTAGAAGGCCAGCTCCCTCTTAAAACTGTGCTCCCTGGTTTTGGTGAAGCTCAAGGGCGTCGAGGGGCGTTGGCTCTGGGCCAGCTCTGGCTGCCCAAGCAAAGGTAAAGGCTCCCAGGCGCTCCACGAGGGCCAGCGTGAGGGAGGGAGGAAAAATAGTCTTTTTTTTTTTTTAGAAATGACTCATGGTTAAGGTAGCCTAGGGTTAGCTAAAAATTCAAAACACTCTTTCCTCCCATTTCTCTCATTCTATTTCTCATTTCATCCATTTCTTTGCTAGGAGGGTTTTGAGGGTTCTTGCTAGTTCTTGGGGAGCAAATTTATGAGAGCTTGTAAGAGAGATTGAACTTTGAAGGTTACCATTTGTGAGAGCTTGGAAGAGTTGTTGAGGCTACCATTTGGCGATGGCAACTTGGAGGAGATTAGAGGCTACATAGTCATCTTCAACCACATTGGAGGCTAAAGGGGTGGGCTCTTGGTGCCCACATTTTCTTTCTTGTTTTGTTTTTTTTTTAAATGCATGTGTTGTAAAACTGGTTTTTCTTCTCCTACTCTTTCCACTTTCTCCTCCATCATTCTATGGCCGGTGTAACATTGTATCAAGGGCCAAGGTTCAACATTCCTTCCTCCTCTCCTTGGTATCTGATGTCAATGTGGTGTGCCATTTTGCTTCCATTTTTATTATAATGATGGTGGTGGGGAGGTTCACGTAGGCCTAGGCCACCCATGATAGTGATGAAGAAATAGAAATGGAATGACCACATACCAAGGAGGAGGAAGGAATGGAAGGGGATGGAGACAATGAAAATGGCAGTGATGAGTGGGGATCTAAAATCAAGGCAGGCTACCTGCTTGTGGAAGTATACTAAAACTGCGGAGGGAAAGGGGTGGAGCGGAAAATTATATGCCACCATTGTCATGCAAAATACACAGTTCCTATACCCGTGTGAAAGCATCTATGTGGGCATTTATGCTGGGATGAAGGTAAGAATATAGGAATCAAAACACAGTAGCGAGTATGGATTCCAAAATGAACTTTAAATACCAAAGGGGAGAGAGGAGGTAGCACAAAACAAGGCCAAAAAACCATGGGGTGAACGCGAGAATCACCGGTGAGATGTTAGGTGAATTAAGGCACATCCCTCTATTACTGGTGCATTCTGCATGCGTCTTCACCTAGAACACTATCATAATTTCTTGACCGAGGTTGTAGAGATGATGTGGATGCAAAGAAATTTAAGTTTCTTTATGCATGTGGTATACCATTCAATGTTCTTGGCACCATATTGGCCTTAAAATGGTCAAAATATAATCAATGGTTCCCCTAAATGTTATAGGAGCCCCAGGTATGATAAAGCTAGAACCTTGGAACTTGACAAGGAAAGCGCTGAAATCCAAGGTGCTCTAGGAAGATTTACAAATGAGTGGAACCAACATGGGGTATCAATTGTCTCGATGGTTGGACAAATGTGAAAAACAAGCCATTGATAAATATTCTTAATGTGTCTAAGAGTGGAGTGCAGCTCTTCTTCGATATGACTACCTCGGTCGCTACAAAGCGAGGGGATTAATAATGCGAGGATGCACTTGCTTAAAACCATTCAAGAGATTGGGCCCTACAATGTCATTCAAGTCATCAGCATTAATCTTGCTAATTGTAAGGCAGCAGGTGCAATCATTGAAGATAGGTACCAATATATTTTGGTCAGGTGTTTGGTTCACACAATGAAACTTTTGATGAATGATATCATTAAAATAAAGGACCATCTATAATCATGGTCCTTTCATTGAATTGCTGTACAAAGAGGCAAAGAGATAATGAATTTGTTACCAATCCTTAGCATGGCTACTACATTTTCCATGTAGTCACTCCAAGTTGGAGTTACTAAAGATTGCAAAGACCAGATTTGCTACCTATTATCTCACCTTCAGGCGTCTATTTAAGTGAGAGGCATTAGCTAGTATGGCCTCGATTGATTCATGGCAGGATCTAAAAGACAAAGCTACATCCACATCTGACATAATTTAATTTCAAGAGGTGGAGGACATAGTTCTTGATGGCCATTTTTGGCAACATGTTCAGTATATTCTGCAGTTCACGAAACCCATTTACAGTATGATTCGGTTTACAGATACAGATCGACCAGTGATTGGAGAGGTGTATGAGCAAGTGGACAGCATGCTAGGCCAAATCAAAAGACATTGTAGAGGCCGAAGGATGCGATCTTGTATGATCATATCCATAGAATTGTAAGTCCAAAGGTGGGATAATTTGAATGCTCAACTCCATGCCACGGCATGTCCTTACCCAAAATATTATTCTTCATCTTGGTTGGCCCAATGACGCAGGGGAGCTGAGGGAAAGGAGAAAACCACACACCTGAGATCGAGGTGCAAAATGGATATATGCTTACAATGGACAAGTTGGTGATGTGAGAGAGAATGTGCTCAAATTACGAAGCCGAATTGAGCAAATACATCTGATTGAAGCATGGAGTCTTTGGTAACTTGCATGCAATCAAAGATCGAGACAGGTTAGGTGCTATCGAATGGTGGGACATGTATGGCTCCCCTACCAAAAAATTGCATAGATTGGCGGTGAAGGTTCTTTCTGGTCGTTAACACCTCTGCAGAGAGAGGTGTTGGAGCACTCCCTATAGCTTCATCCAAGTGTAAAGCTTGACTTGAATGCAGAATAGAATGAAGCTTGGTTTTTGTGCATTACAACTTGAGGTTTTTGTCGCATTACTGTGATGCAAACAAGAATACTTTTTGTAAAAGAGACATGACTTGGGATAACAATCGAGAGGAGACTAATTTGGAGGATGGGCCATGGTTTTAGAGCGCTTGGGAGTGGAACTTTTGGGTGATCATGATGGCGATCGTATTCCTAGAGGAGACATGCCAACCCCATCCCTACAAGGGTTCCGGATTCACCACTTCTACCTTTATCTACCGCGACATCCATTTGTCAAGTGGGAGACCGTTGATTGGCGGTGGGTGTTCCACGATCACTTCCACTGTTCCTCCTCTTATTCAAAGAGCACGAGAGAAGAAACTAGAAGTATCTCGTGGCAGGAGAACTTAGTGCATAGTACTTAGTGCTTGCTAGATCTCTTTTGTTTCATGTTTAGAAGTAATCTAAAATTTAGTACTTTGTCTTTGGGTCTTGACTCTTTTGTGTAGCTTATTAGAAACAATGAGTTATAGACTTAAAGACATCATATGACAATTTACCTTTAGAGTTAATGATTGATGTTATGATGCTTTAATGATTGATGTTATGATGCTTTTATGATTGATGTTATAACATGATGCTTTAATGTGGGTCCATATGTTTATGATTAGGTGTTATATGCTTGGTATGCGCATATACTATGTAGGATGTCAGATGTACTAAATGGTTGATGCTTTGATGATCATCAATTCATCACTAATCAATTAGTTAAATGATCTTATATCCTATGTTTTCATGTTTTCACCAATTGATTCAACATTACATTATGTTTTATGTATATATATATGCATCAAAGTATGTTTTTATGTATTATATAAAAAGCGATCCCGAAACGCTCCCGCTCGGAGATTTTTTTTTTTGAAATGCTCGCTTCCAGCTCCAGCTCAGCTCCAACTCCAGCTCCCAAGCGATAGTTTGGAGCTAAGCGATGGATGAAACGTATTTTTTCATGCATAGGAAGAATATTTCTTTTTGAAGGCATAATGGAAAGGACTGACATATTTCTGCTGACGTTGCCTATATGATTCTCAATAAAGCTGAATCCATCTAATGAAAAATCCAAAAATAGAAAATAATAAACCAATAGTTTGGGCTTCCAAGTCTATATTGACAAGTTAAAATGCAAGAGACACAAGACACATCCAGCTAGGTCTAGCCTTTGTGATATCCAAATAAAATGGAGCTAGTTAAGTTTGGAGGTTGTTGGGAATACATCGGTAACTACATGAGTCGTTGACGTACTCATTCTCCCTATACTATTTAGGAGGACTGCTAATTATAGCATGTCTATTTATAGCGGGTCTATTTTTAGTCGATGGATTCCTATATGTAATATCATTGGAAAATACCATGGGTTTTCTGAGAACCATGGGCTTACTAACAAACCACCATTAGGCAAATTCCTATTTTTTTTAGCTACCATTAGGCCAATTCCTATTTTTAGCCACCATTAGGCAAATTCCTATTTTTAGGGAGATAATTCCTATTTCATGGCTATAGAGTACACTTTAGTAAGAATAATAGCCTCCTAAGGAAGTGTGCATTACCCATCCTATTTTTGAGTTTACTCACTTCACTTCACACTTTAGTAAGAATAATAGCCTCCTAAGGAAGTGTGCATTACCCATCTAATACTTTGAGTTTACTCACTTCACTTATTTAGTAACTTTCCATAATTAGCAAATTCTCACTCAGTTAGGACCTTAGTTTCATTCTTGGACTCTAGTCTTATTCTAGGAGATTTTTTCTATTATGGAATGCATGTTGACTTCATGTAGAGTTCTCACTAAGCTCGCACCTATATTTTTTACCTTTTCTTATTATTAGCAACTTTTGACTTTAGTTAATTGTTACTATTGGGAGAAGTTACTTTTTTACTTGAGCATGCACATGGAAATCTCAACCTAATGTGCATTACTCCTCATGTGGAGAGTCCTATATATTGTACTCGTTATCAAGGATCAATACTTTGTGATTAGAGTTGGTTTCTTAGTCTCTTATGTGTGAAGATTGATTCTATTTTTCTCTCTTTTGCAATTAGCTAGTATAGTATTTCCTTCTCACAATTAGGTCTTGTGTAATGTTCCCAAGCCAGGATGCCAGGAACATTGCGTTTTTTCATGAATTTTTATGTGTTTTTTGGTTGTGACATTTCGTCAAACACTTTGCAGATTTATGTCTCATGATTTGAGCTAGGGTTTATAATGATGATTCTTAATGTGTTTGCAACCAACAATCAAAGAGATATAGCAATGGAATGTACTCAACAAGATGCAAGATCAACAATACAAGAAATAACCAAAAATACCTCAGATCTGGTTTTTTCATAGTAGTAGAAGATCTTGATACAATAGATCTATCGATCTGGAACAACAGAGCTGAGAACTCATAACACAATGACAATAACCCAAAAAGAGATGATTCAAGCCTCCAAAGGCCAAATAGTTGCATGAAAGGAATGACGGGACGAGATCCTGGCCCTTCGAAGCACCAAACCCTCAAGTTGGGAGACTTATGCACTAGCTTATGGCTGTAGTTGCAGGAAGATTTCGGCCCACTTCCTCCTTGGCACCAATAGCAACCAAAATACTCTAGAAGAGTAGATCTGGAATCTAGAAACAAGATAGGATAGTCCCCTTGCTGAAGAATGAGGCTTGGGCCCTTCCCATGAGTAGATCCACTCCAAAGATTGTGCCCTTCCTCTAGGAGAAATCGTCCCACTCTCACAATAAACCAATACTCCACCAAAACACCTCACGGATGAGCCAAGAAAAGCGCTATGGCCTCTACCAAGATAACTCAATAGCCAAACCCCCCCTAATCTCCTTCTCCTTGGCCAAACCGAACTGAACTAACTCCACATGTGCGCCCCCCTTGTTGGAAACCCTCAATGCTGCACACCATTCTCTTCTGAACCTATGACTGATGTAGAATCCACCTGTGACAGAGTAGATTTAATGTAGAATGGTGAGGGAGGAATCTTTCACCTCCGTGACCAAGCCTGGACCAGGTTGGGTGGGATCTTTCACCACCGAGTTGATCTCTAGTGTTTGTTAAGTCAAAACCCTCAAAACCTCCAAGTGCATGGGCTCACTAGCAAGAAGCCAGATATCAAATGATAAACAACGTAATGAGAGAATAGAGGCCCCTATCTCTCTTTTATCATCCCTTCTCACCTTGTCTCTCCAAGTGAATTTTACTTTATTTAATTATTAATTAATTAATTAATTAACCAGTTTACCTCTAAAACGTAGTTTATATCTTCTTATAGCTTCTCTGGCCACTGAAAGTCACTTCTCATCATCCTATCCTATAGTGTTATTCCTCTCAATTCCAATGAGCTATTACACTAAGAGGTTCCTCCAAGTATTATGCCCAATATGACCTCCTTAGTGAATATAACTAACATATAGCCCAAAATAACTCAAAATTACGGAAATCTTCAGAATGCAACGTAACCAAAGCCAAGTTGTGCAGAATGGATCATGACGATGAATAAGATGAGCGATGCAAGTCATGCCCAATAAAACCCCTCAATAGCTCATGTACTCGCTATCACCCCCGTCTGGCTACTATGGTCGACATAACACTCTGTAATATAATGGTGTCCAAAAGTGAGGACATTACAATCCTCCCTGCTAGAAAATTGCTTGTCCAGAAGCAATGACTGAGTCAATCCACATATAATATCGGGGTCCCATGTCCACCTGCGGGACACAAAGTAGGCTCCATCCAAAGCTGAACGATCACGCACTCTACCCCCTGGATCCCATATCAAGACATGAACTGCAATACCCTGTGAGGCGTAATCCTGTAACATATCAACACCATGAATCCCCTACCTCCAAGTCCATATCAACCCGGCCTCAACCCGGTATGAATCTATCCTCCAAGTCCATATCAAGATCAACACGGTCTCCACCAACTGAACATGTTGCTTCCATAGTGAGGTACTACTAGACCTCAACGAATCACCCTCAAGTGACATGCTCCCCTCAATATTGAAGCTCACTGGAAAGTCAAAGAGACTTTCCCTTGCAAGGATCCACTCACCTCTGTCAGTCGATGAAATGCTCAGACCTGCAATCCTCGGGTCCCATGGTAGTCTTTGCCCAGGATCACCGCGCTGACGGTGCACTACTCTGATCATGACGGTCTGCTCACAGTATACATACTGGATCCCCCACTCTTGGGTCCTCATGCTGAAATACCTGTGAAAATTGGACCTGTTATCGCTCAGTTTGTATTTTAGGCTACAAGTAGCTGAAGGATAAGGGTCAAACTGGCGAAACAGGGACCTACCCCACCCAATGTCACCACAATGGGGAGGCTCTTTCTATTTAGGGTGGCTAAGCCCAAGGGAGACGTCCCTGGTAATCTGGGGTTTGAAAGGAAAAGGCTCAAAGGATTAGGGTTGGTTTCCCTTTCAAAGATTACCGCCTAGAAGATAGTCAAATGAAGAATAACCACAGAGAAGGCACCTACTTGCGAGACAAGACAACAATGAAACTAATACATGCAATAATGGTTAGTACTTTATAAATCAATGACTATCAGAGTTTAATATATATGAGCATATACAGCGGTAATTATTGACGAAGTCAATGATTGCAATAATGACAACAACTATAATGTTGCTTGTCAATAAAAACTGGAATAATATAGCATCTAATGAAAACAATCCTTGAATTAAATCAATGCATTAAATGTTATTAATTGCTCACATATAAGAAGTTGTTGCGTCAATATCCTAGAGGTGATGTCAGCTTCTTTTAGGGTTAGTGTAATAGACAAAGAAAGCCAACGTTTTGCAAATTAGCCAATGAAAATTACCAATATATCAATG
>SNQJ01S0113512.1:28405-53143 GCA_010110895.2 Picea sitchensis
CGAATTCGAACACGAACACGAACCAGGTGACTAAGCATAAATCTATAACAATACTACTATAAGTTTATCCCCAACAAAATACTTTTCTTGGGGTTCTTCAAGTAAAACAATGCAAGCAATAGATTAGACATAAATTCACAATATTAACTCAAGCATAGGAAAACACCAAATGAGAGCAGCCAAAGAGCACCATGAATACACCAAGAGAACACCAAGAGTTCCTCCAAAGCTTCACTTCTATTAATAAAAAGAGTGGCTGCACTATGACAACAATATTACAACAGAGAAAATGGGGGAAGAGCAAGAGAGTGTGAAGAAAAATGGGCAGCATGGAGTTGCTTTGAAATTAGATGTCAAAATGAGTGTAGGAGCTTTTCTTTTAGGGGAGGGGAGGGGAGGAAGAGAGAGACCCCTTGCATGCATTACAAGTGTCACTCCAAAAGAGGGAAACTCACTCAAGGGGGAGGGGCACACCATGAGAGAGGGGGAACTCCCACTAGGAGAGAAAACTCAAAAATTGGGGAAGAAACTCCTTCTCCTAAGTTTAAACCTTTCTCTAATGCCCCAAGGGGTGGAATGGGCCCCCCATGTGGTCCCCATCACCAAATGGCCAACCCAATGGAGATGGTGAGCACCACAAGAGACAAATTCGCCCCCCTCTCTAAAGTTAAGTTTTACGAGGGGTGGGAAAGGGGGAATTTGATTTATTTGACCCCTTATTACATAGAAATGACTTAGGAAACAACTTTTCCCCCTTTTCTCATGTTTTACAATTTTCGACAAATTTTGGCATTTTTAATTTAGCCAATTATTTGTTGATTGTTGACTGACTTGGACTCCTCATGGACAATTTCCTAGCAAAACTTGTCCAATTGAATTGAAATTTGGTCCAAAGGTGTAGGGGGTCATAAGCCATTTGATTTGAGTACTCACACCCCTATACAAAATCTATAAGGACCAAATTTTTACATTTTACATAAAAAATAATTAAAATTTCCAATTTACGAAAAATTTTAATTATTAAAAAATCCTCTCAAAACTTTACAGAATTCCGCAAGACTTTAGGAGATGTCCAACATGATCATTTACAACATTTCAAACCTTGGTCACCCCTTGGACTCGATCATTAAAATGCCTTTCACCACTTTGGAGGATTATTTGAGTGAAAAACTCAAGGATAATTAAAATCGCCAGTAAGCAAGATTAATTACTTGAGGAAAAAAATACTCAATGAAAGGACTTCCTAATGATAAAGTCCTAAGCAACTAAATAAAAATTGACCCATGCTAACATATTACATTATTATCCCACATAGGGGAGCGGACATTTCGTGTACAAAGAAAGAAGTTATGTGGGCAAAACTGCCCTGCTGAATCATAAGTCTTCAAACATGTTGTACCACAAGGTACATATCTTCATGGTACATGATGTTGACACCCAGTTGAAATAGGTGGTCAACAAACTCTAATAAAAACAAATCACATAAATCTATAGCAATACTACTACGGATTTATCCCTAGCAAAATACTTTGCTTAGGGTTCTTCAAGTAAAACAATGCGAAGCAAGAATAACAAAACCTACAACGTTACCTCACCAAGAGCAAATATCACACAAGAGTAGCCAATAGAACCAAGAATACACCATGAAAGCACCAAAGAACACCAAGAGATCGTCCAAAGTTTCACTTTATTGCTCCAAGAAAGGTTACCAAGTGGCACCAAAATTACAAGAGAAAAATGGGAGAGAATGAGAGAGAGTGGGGAGAGATTTTGGTATAATGGAGTTGCTGTGAAAACTTCCTATCAAAATGAGGAGAGAGGGCTTCCTTTTAAATGAGGGAGAGAGGAGAGATGCCTCCTGGATGAGTTACAAGTGTCACCCATCCAAGGGAGAGAGAACAAGTCAAGGGGGGCACACTTTTAGGGTTTTGGAGTGAGTTAGGGTTTGAGGGGTGAGATGTGAGGGGGAAAACCCCTTTTGACTTTTCATAGGTGGTTCTTCTAAGTGGATTTTTACTTTTCCAACTTAGGAAATACATTAGAAAACATTTCCCCACTTATTTTCTTAACTTTAGACACTTTTACAATTTTTGGCTTTTTTATCTTAGCCAATTATTTGCTGACTTTTGATTGACTTGGACTCCTCATGGACAATGACCTAACAAAACTTGTCCAATTGAGTTGAAACTTGGTTCAAGGGGGTAGGGGGTCATAAGCCATTTGATTTGAGTATTCACACCCCTATACAAAATCCACAAGGACCAAATTTTTTCATTTTTCATAAAAAATAATTAAAATTTCCAATTTACGGAAAATTTTAATTATTAAAAAATCCTATCAAAACCTAACAGAATTCTGCAAGACTCTAGGAGATGTCTAGCATGGTCATTTACAACATCTTTAGACCTTAGTCACACACTGAGCTCGATCATTAGAACGCCTTTCACCACTTTGGAGGATTATTGAGTGAAAAACTCAAGAGTAATTAAAATCGTTGAAAAACAAGATTAATTACCTGAGGGAAAAAAACACTCGATGAAAGGACTTCCCTAACGATAAAGTCCTAGAAAACTAAATTATTAAAACTTGACCCATGCTAACATATTACTAAATTATCCCACGCAGGGGAGCGGACATTCCGCGGACACAGAAAACAGTGTTGGGGGGCAAAATTGCCCTGCTGAGCCATAAGTCTTCAAACTTGTTGTACCACAAGGTACATATCTTCATGATACATGACATTGACACCTAGTTGAAATAGGTGTTCAACATAGCTCTCCAGCCATGGGATGGTACTAATTGAAACACATTAGGAACCAAGACTTCAAAGGTTTAGGGAAAGGTGTGGGGAACCACTATAGCAGTTACCTCTAGCTGTGAGGAAAAGAGAGAGGAAATAACAAGTGCTGTGAGCAAATGCAAGGGCAGTGAGGGTGGGACATAGTGTTTATTGAGAATATGCTTCAGCTGTATCTGACTGACTCATAACTATGGATCCTCATTTGAATTGTGTAGAGCACCTCTTGTACCAGCAGAGTATCAGTCATGAAGATGTCACAGTTTTGGACTACATGATCATTGAAACTCTGTTAAGATCTATACATATGATCTTTGTCTCTGTTTTCTACATGATCATGTAAACTCTCTTAAAATCTAGACATGGAAGCTTTGTCTCTGTTTTCTAGTTGATATAGAGGCATGCAGGCATCTTCAGGAGTGCAGACAACGGAAGCTGAAATGGCCACAGGAATTCAGTAAAGAACGAACTTGAAACTGTACTAGAATTCAAGTTTTAAGTATTTAAACATATAGTGATCTCATACCAATGAGTTCACTCCATGCCACTCAATTCCATGAATTCTAGTACCAAATAGGCTGTGAGTTGGCTGTGGTATGGAATTGAGTGGCATGTAGTGAGCTTATTAGTATGAGATCAGTATATGTTTTTGCTTCTTTTTTTTGGAGGATTGTTGTTCTCAAGAACATGTTTACCTGGGTGAAACATTTTTTTAGTGGTGTTCGTTGGGTGTAATGCCCAGAGTTTTGATTCGTTTCAGCGATAACTCAAGAACTTGTAGAGCTTATCGTGTCACACCTTTTTAATTGTTCTTTTTGATATGTCTTTAACCATGCAAATATGCATACTGTCAATCTGTAGAAAGAATCAAAGTGAAAGTGAATGAAGAGGGAACATTTTTAGTGCAAATAGAATTGTGTTGCTGCATGAATAGATTGATTTGAGGACTTATTTGTTGCAGGGTGGTGCAGGTACATGGAGTGATGGCAAATTGATCACTAAGATTGGAAAGAATAGTGACAATGTGCAAATGGTGAGAATCACTCTGCCATCTAATTATTTTGCTATCCTTCTTACAGAGAATTGCACACTTATTCAGAATGGAACAAGAGTGTCCTTAAGAGTCAGTTTTGCTGCATGCTTCTGCAATTTAAAGATTGTTGGTTGTATTTTATTAACTGATTCATATCTAATGATTCTCTAACAAGATTTCCTGTATGGTGTTATTGAACTCAGCATATTGAAGACTGCTCTCTTGATGTCTTTTAACCTTTTATAACTAGAAGGGTTCCTAAATTTGTTTGCAGGAGCATTTTCGTCTGACACAATCATCAAATTTATCAATCATGAATTGAAGCTTAAAAATGTGTATACTATTAGTTCATTTTAAACTGCTTGTTTGAATGGCTTGCTTTCTCTAAGATGTCCTTCAATGGCAATGGATAAAGTGAACAGTAAATGTTGCATTTTTGTTCACTGCCTTGTCTTCTGACAAAAGGTTAGAGTCATTTCATAAAGCTACAAAGAAGTGAATATGAAAGGAAAATAAATCAAAACTGATGAGCACTTTTATGTTTGTATCTTACGTTAATTGTGCTCACTGTTACATAATGTTTTAATATTTTATTTTCCACAAGTCAAACATTTCTTGTTAGTATTTAGAGCTAAGAACAGTTATTGTAATTGATTTCAAGGATTTAGTTTAATCCTGTGAGGTGTCACAACATTCCATTTCAGTTTTGTAAGGTAGCATTCAGTTAGGGCAGGGCCTTTATCTATAAAGGACATCTGTTCTTCATGTACATACAACTTCATTCCTATAAATACAAGCTCAGTCCTTCAGCAAGTCTTTTGTGTTTCACTTCTGTTTCATTATGGAATTTCTATGGATGCCCACCATCTTGCTCTTATATGTCTCACATTAGTAATGGAAGTTGGAACAACTCTCATGGATTGATCTCCATGTCCTGTAACCATGATATGAGCACAGTAGGTCACCAATACAAATACTCACAAACAAGAAAGAACACAAGTACCAAAAAGGAGATTGCCGAACTGTACATGTTGTACACTCTATATTCCATCGGATAATATACGAGGACAAAATTGTGGTAGGTGGAGTTTTGGGTGAGTGATCATCTTGGACCAAGTCACCATTACAATGATGTGTGTGAAATATAAACTTTAATGTACAAAATTACGAATATAGTACATGTTTAGACTTAGACCTCTAGGCACTAGAACTGAGTATCATCATTTCCTCCCTTCTTAGACGAAATAATCTCCAATTTTTCCGGGTGGTACACCCATTTCAGTGGATGACATAACAGTCTACAAGATCTATGTAATTATGTTTGCTGGATTGACCCATGTGG
This sequence comes from Picea sitchensis, assembly GCA_010110895.2. Classification (NCBI taxonomy): domain Eukaryota; kingdom Viridiplantae; phylum Streptophyta; class Pinopsida; order Pinales; family Pinaceae; genus Picea; species Picea sitchensis. The sequence goes on from SNQJ01S0113512.1 coordinate 33,578, forward strand.
ACGCTAGGAGAAGGTCAGAAAGGGCATCTTCTGCAATGAGAGTGCATGTAACATGTATGGAACATGTTGTTGGCTGCAGTGATGGGAAGATGAAACACTATGAATGTTCTCCTTGTTGAGGAGTCGATCTAACTATGGGTTTCTGAAGCACACGTGCATAAGAGTTGACCTCCATATATTTGGGTTAGGGGGAACCATGAATAGGTTTGTTTTTAGAGGGATGTAGCTCAACTATCTTTGTGGCTGAGGTGAGTGAAGCATTATTTGAAGCAGGATGAATATTGGAGTTTTGAGTTGGTGCTTAAAGTGTACCTCCTGTTGAAGTGTGAAACCTATGGAGTAGGCTGATGCAGGTTAGAAGGGGTGAACATCGGAGAATAATGAAGAGTCTTGAATTTATGGGGATTGACTAGACTAACAAGCATCCTTCTAGATTGTAAGGAATTGAGGCGAGACAATGTAAATTTTTAGGATTTACAATATTTGTTTAGTTGATAGGTCTTGTGGAAGCCATTGTACATTGCCTTGCACTTATATTGGTCGGGAATGCCAAAAAGTAGATTGCGATAATCCAAGGTTGTAGCATCACAGTCATCATAGTCGATTGTATCAATGAAAGGTCCAATGAAAAAAAGGACAGAAGGCTTATGAGTGGTTAGGGATTTGCTAACCTGCTTCCTTGACCCATCCAAGATGATATATTTTGGGATGTTGTGTGGTAGGAAGTTGGAGAGAGTCAAACAACTGCTAAGAAACCAATTTCTTTTTGCTGCAATTGTCCATGGTCAACTGCATGAGACTTTTATTGATTTGGAAATTGTGAATGAAGAGAGCTTACTGCTTGTTGTTAGTACAATCTTTGGCCATGAGAACTAGTGGAGGGTTGGATGAGATGGGGTTGTTGACATTAGTGATCTTGCTGTTGTGCCTCAATGCCAACCTCTTCAATTCCCTGATGTCGTTCAACAATAAGGGATTTGGTTTGTTTGGTAGACAAGGTGCAACATTCATCATTGGAGTGACCAAGCCACTTATGATAAGAGTAGTATTTCTTCTTCCTGTGGCTAGTAGAGTAGGTTTAACTAGCTGTCTCTAGATCATGACCAATAGTGGCTGAGAGAGAAGGGGAAGAAAAACCCTTTTTTTGAGAGGGCTTTGAACATTGCCAATTGCACTGTGAAATTAGTGTTATAGGGTGTTTTTAGCACCTATATTGGATTTATTCAAAATCTAATTTGAGTTCCTATCTTATTTTGTTCGCGGGTACCTTATAGGATGGATTGGTTGGTCAGTCATTGATGGGACATCAATGGTTTGTAACTTCCTTTTCAGACTTGGCACATGGTCACATGTTTTGTTATTTAGGGGTTGATGGTAGGGCATACTCTTTTCGTGAGCAAGTCATACATGTTTACAGGTACATCTGATGGGTAGAGTTTTGAGTAGAGCGAGTGCCCTGTTATCCCCTAGCCTAGGGATAATTAAGGAGATTATGTCTCAAGGCCCACAGGCCCTAGACATGGAGTACCGAGAGCCATATTGACTTGAGCCTGGCCCTGGAGGGCCCTTTCTTCTTCTTCAACGCCTCCATCTTGTCAGCATCAACAACATCCATCCCATCGGCCTGGCCCTTCAACAGTAGTGGGTCTTGCTCCATGAGGTAATGAGTCCGGGTATCATGGTATGTGTCACTCTGATTCTCAAAACATTTGAATATGTGCATTTAATTCTTTTTACTTCTGATGTGTGCTTGGACCTTATGCCGAGTGGCTGCCACGTGTCACTCGGAATTATGATTTCCAGTGGCCTGATAAGCCGAAATAATTTGACACTTGTTCTTATATGCTCGTGCCACGTGTCCTTGCTGTCGTAAGTTGCCACCTGTCCTCGCTGACATGGTCTGTCATGATCTACCTCCTAGATCCGACGGCCCAAATTTGTCTTTAATCCAACGGCTGAGATTATATCGTGATTTTGCATATCGCGAGTTCGAGAGGTTAGGAGCCTCCTTCCTTTGACCTTTCAGTCAGCGAAATGCCAATCGCTCGCCATGTGTCCTCTGCATCCAACGTTCCACAGAGGTTAGAAGCCTCCTTCCTTTGACCTTTCAAATAAAATGCCAATCGCTTCACTACGTGTCCTTCAGAGATCCAACGCCCACGCGATACCTCGACCAAGGGTTTAGATCAACCTCAATCCGGAGATTCAAATCATTGCATATCGTGATACTGCGAAATTCCCACACCATGCCCGCTGACTCCTCCAATGCGTAAGTTAATTTCCAATCGCTGCCATATTTTCGCCAAGGACTCCAACGGCCGTGATTTCAGTTATCGCGATTTCGAGATATCGCTGGTGCTCAGGTGGCAACTTCTTCCTTTGATTTCCGACCGCTAAACTAAACGTAAACCTTTGTCGTATTCGACCGCTGCCATGTGTGTACTTCTTGGATCAACAATCCTCGTTCTTTCGTGACTTTCTAAGCCCGCTTCATCTTGTACTTCAATATCATGCTCCTTCTTCTGGAACCAACGATGGTCGGTTCTGACTCGCCGATCCTGACGCCTAAGACTGCTCTCCTCTTCTATGCCTCCCACTGATCCCCACTTGGCCATCGAGAAATTTAATGGGACCTTCTGCTGTCACTTTATACATATCTCTTTGGGAGAGACGTGGAAGAAATCTTCAATCCACTCTGGGTGTCCTCAAAAGTGAGAGTTAAGGTACGCCACCAATCCCTAACCCTCCCACTAGGCCAACTTCTAGCGGAGCCATGGGGGGTGGTCCCTAACAAATATACCAAGGCTTTTAAGCCAAGTACAAAAAATTCAGGGAGTTTATTGCTTTATCGTAACCATTAACCATTAAACCAAAAAAAAAAAAAAAAAAAAAAAAAAAAAAAAAATATATATATAATCAAATTAACTTGCACTTGACAGGATACTGTCGCTTGTTAGGTGCAAGTTGCATTACATCAAATATATAACAAATTATGAAAAATGCAGCCTCGTGGGTTTTGTTGTTGCAAATGATCGAGACCGCTCAAAGAGAGAGTCGCGGGCAATGTAGTCGTTTATTAAGGGTAAATTACAGTTCAATTAGTGAAATGGTTTCAATTCCTTTGAGGTTAATTCTTTGCTTGAAACTTGCGGAGAACTCCACCGGCAAAACCCAAGTTTCACGCGAGATTTCCATCGGTAAAGTGCCGGATGTCCAAACGGAGGGGAAGCTTTGCGTCCCGAGAGGGCCTCACTTTACTGTGTCACTTGGCGCTTCCCGACATCAAATTAACAACTTCGGTTTTTCCTAATTAAATCTATCAATCACCTACCGCAGTGCGAACTTAACTCCGGGCCGGACGATCGAGACGAAAGCTCGCAACCGAAGGGTTTGAACAAACCGAGTGTCGGGAATTTGGTTTATTTTATGCAAAATAAAGTGTGAATTTTAATTACTATGTCAACCACTCACCAAAGTTCCCTTTCGAGGTCGTTGAGGGGACAGTTTATTTGTCGATTTTGAAGTACTGAAATTGAAATCTTAATCTAATAATTATTGTTCACCGCAACAAGAAATTAATCTAAGCCACTTGCGCAAAATGACTGATCACCATTACCGGGTTTGATAGCGGGAGCTTGTAGCCCCGCTATTTTATTATGATTTGGAGTAAAGTAATTTATTGATGAGTTGTGAGCATTCATTAGGGGCTCACAAGCTCTTACAAAAAAATTACAAAGCACTATGAAGTATAAAAAAATGGCCTCCGGGGGTCCAAGATGCCCCTAATCCGCCCGAAAAGGACAGAACCTCCTTCTATCTGCTCACCAACCTGCACAAAACAGCAAGCAAACAAGGATAGGATGCCCAAAACACTTTAGAAGTGTCTTGGGGTTATGGAAAGTGAAACTTTAAAAAATTCTCGCTATTTTAGCAATTTTCTAAATTAACGAAACCTCGGGTTAAAGAGCTAGTTTCCTAGGGTCTTTCGCTGTTGGTAAAATGTGAAGAGGTACTTAATTCTCACCAAATATGAAATGAAAGCTTTAAGGAAAGAAACTAATCTTTAGCTTATAAAATTTTGAAAAGAAAGCATGCTAAAAGAAGACTCTTTCCTCATATAGATCTAGTTATTTAGATGAAACTTGAAAGTATAACTTAGATCTAATTTATCTTATGCATGTAGTCTTAGATAATCAGATTTTGAAATAAGAAATGAATCTAGCAACTTGCATTTCCAACAAAGTAACCTAAATTTTAAATTTTCTTTGAGAAAGAGAGAAAGGAAAAGAGTAGCCTTGGAACCTTTGGGCAATGGAGTCTCCTTGGTATGACAGAAGGATTCATGGTCCTTTTGAATCTTGAAGATGAAGAGGATGCAAGTAAGCTCAACCTCGCCTTCAAGCATTTGAACCTGTGAGCTTCAAACACTGCAACAAAATGTTAAATAGTAATGTTCTCTACATATGAAGTTCACTAGAAAGCGTCAATCAAACAAGAAGAGCGAAATCTTAGATTACAAGTATAAACAACAAGACTTAGAAATGCAAACAAGATTTATTAAGCTTGCTATTCAATGAGAGAAAACTGATATAGAAAGACAAACAAGTTTAATAGATCTTATCCATATTCAACAAATTTGAAAGCAAATAATTGAAACAACATCACCGCACAAAATTTGGCACATTGACAATTAGCATCCACACATTAGATCCACACCAAGCCGAGAAGCTCCAAAGTCTTTTTTTTTTATTCAAATATAAATGTTACAGCAATAGCATAAGGGCTTTTATCTTAAAATTCCCACTCTCTCCAAAAACTCCAACTTCTCTCTCAAGCACTGAGTGCCTACCTCACTTAAATAAGCATGGATGGAGTTAGGTGAAGGGATTATGGCAGGGAATTGAGGGAATGAATTGAGTGAATGGAGTGGCTATATGGAGGCGCTTGGATTAGGGAGAGGCGTGAGGGAGTTGAGTGAGTCAACGCATGGAGTTAAGGGACGTGAAGAGGTGGGAGGGAAGCGTGGGGATGGGATGAGGCATGAGTGAGTTGTGTCCGAGTCATTTAAGGCGGGGAGCCATTTAAGTGATGGGGGATTGGGTAATACGAGGGAGAGGCGATAGGGGAAGGGCCGCGGAGTGAGGGCAAATAATTACAGAGTGGCAAGCAGATTAAGGGAGCAGGCAACAAGTTTTGGAGCAGCGGGTTAAGGAGGAAGAGGAGTGAGACGCAAGAAGGGCTACGTGAGGAGATGAGGGACGGAGTCATTGAGGTGCTGATGCAGGAAGCCACTGCGATGGGAGGATACGAAGGGAATTCAAGCATTGAGTGAGTGATGACGCAGGGAAGGCTTTACGTATTGGTGAGAAAGTAGCTAAGGGTTAAAATGGAGGATAATGAAGAGCTTAGGATAGCTGGAGGAAACTACGTAGGGAGATGAGAGTGTAATTAAATTGTGCTGGGGACGGAGTTAATCTAGGAGAAAGCGCGGAGGGAAGTTAAGTGAGTCGCAAAGCATAAGGAAGGCACGTGAGTTTTAGGGAGAGAGTTGAGTGAAAAGTGGGCCATAGGATGAGTCGACCCCCCCTTCATTTAATCTATTTTAATGTTTATTCTTTAAGAATAAACTAACACATTTTTTTTTTTTTATCAATATTTTAAGTTTTTCCAAAACTTAATTAATTCGTCTTTTTTCCTGCACTTTTGAGTAACACCTTTTAGCTTAAAAATAACGCTTTAGCCTCCTAAGAAGGAAATATGGCTTCACTCATGCCTCAACCCAGCAACGATCGGGTAGAACATGGTGCATCTAAGAACATCCGACGCCATATTTTACATTTATTAATTCCACTAATAAATTCCACCTATGAATTTACCAATTCGCTAAACCTTAAAAAAATTATCAGACTTAGCCGTAATTTCCTAATAACCCGGCCACTATGTTCTGCATGAGCTTATATACATTCCACACTAGACATTGACTTTTCCATGCCAAGACCCGCTTGTCAACACATAATTTCCGCTTTGAGTTACGTCTTTTTCGGGAAAGTGAAAAAACTCGGAAATTATTTGATCCTCTCACTAGGGTAAGAAGAAGAGATAATTAACAAGTAAAAAATGACCGAGTATGTGCCCACTGCATCAAGGGTGGACAATAGCCTTTACATTCTCTCATACCTAGAACACTTATTACAAAGTGGAATACGGAAAACGGGGCCTTTTAAAGCCCTCAATAATCATCGACGACAAGAAAACGCCATCATTCTTTGGTGGCTTTTCAGGAAATCCATCTTTTGCAACCTGGTGGATAACAAGACCCAACGACATCGCTGTTCATTCATTGTTGATCTTGCCATTGCCATGCTATTGCCGCTGGCCATCGATCGTTGATCTTCGGCCATTTCATCAATGACAAAACACCTGATATCACTGCTCGAAAACATGCCAACAAGTACAGTCTGGAGAACCCAGTTGGGAGATTTTCCTATGGTTTGAGTTTTGGTTGATTTTGAGGTGGTGTTATTTTCTGTAGTGCCATTTTTAGCAGGGTGACTAAACTTTTGGATACCCAGCAAGATGGCATACAACATTTAGACATTCAAAGCCATTTTGAAGACTGAAATTTCAAGGACCAAATAGCATTTGGCATGGCTCCGAGGGTACCGATTAGCACATTGAGTTTACTTGCTATTTTAGTATGTTATGAGCCTTGAGAGGTTCTCATATGACTTTAGATGGTGCACCCTCCTTGATAAGCTTCCTTGTGTCTCTTCCTTGGGCCTTGTTCATTGCTATTCTAAGCCTAAAGCCCTACTTGCTCTCTTGGGAAGCCATTTACTAATTTTTGAGATTGATATAATTAGCATGTGAGGTGGTTACTAATTGCGACATGGTGGACCTTAATTGTTGTTTCTAAGTGTTTCCTTCCTAAAATTAGCCTAGCCCACCATACTATTTTTCATCTTCACTTATTCCATAATTTAGGGCATGTTGACCCCCCTAGGGGTAACTACTTGCGGATGCACCCTCGCAAGGGGTGTTGTGTTGTTGATTGCATGGGCTCTCTTGACCATAATTTTCTAGACTCGAACAACTTTTTCAGTTTCTCCTTCAGATATGCGATTGTGCTAGCTAAACCATGGTTATTAGGCCTCATCCCTCACACCTTAGATGCACTTGGTGTTGATATTATGGTAGCTGCGAGAGGTATTAACCTCCATGTATAACCTCTAACTAGAATAGAATATTCCGGAAGCAAGAGAAACCCTAAACAGATGTGTAAAAACCCTAGAAGACAAGTTGGCTCAATAGAATAAATAATATTAATGTATTATCTTCCAGAAAGACAAGTCGACCCAGACAGGTGACAAGAACCACTATAAATAGGAGGTGCTCTAGCTCATTTGTACAGACACTTCACTCACTCTCTTAGAAAGGTATAGTGCAAGTTTGGAGCTGTAGCTGCAAGAAAGGAAGGTGCATCTTCTGGGGTGATTCTTGGTCTCTCTCTCTAGTGCTATCTAGCCTAAGATATGCGCCGTACCTTTAGTATCTCTTGGTGGTATTCTTGGTGATATTCTTGGTGGTATTCTTGGGAAGAAGTGCAACTGCAAGTCTGCAAGTCTGCAACTGGTGCAGTTGAGTATTGTTCTTGTTCTGTGGTTGTGGAGACTCTCTCTCTTGTGCGCTACCCTTGGAGAAGGTGCTCTCTCCTTGTCTTGTGTTGTTGCTACAGTTTAATGGTGTTTTCTGGTTCCATCTTGTGCTACTACTACAACTAGGCTTTATTTGTTGGTGCTAGTGTGGCTTTCTAGAATCATTCTATCTAGCAAAGGTTAAGGTGCTCGGGGGTGGCTGCGCGCCTATGGTTGGGTGACAATATTGTGATATTGTCTATGGTTAAACGAGCACATCAAAATATTCTAACACTTGGTACATTATGTTTTCAGTATACATGGTCATGGTACTTTGGTTTAAGGTGCAATACTTGATATGTTGTGCTCTGCTCTCAATGCATTGGTTTGACATTTAAAGTGGTGAACATTAAAGTTCTATCTAATAAAAACTCCATAACATTAATAATTTTACCTTTTTCCTCGTCTTACCATGGGGGACATGATTATCTTTTAAAGATGTAATGAGTCTTAAGTCAAGTCATACTACTAGTGATCAATTTAGTGTAGTGTAGCGTTTCCATATCTTGACCATACATAACATTTTGCACTTTCCTTTGTGCATCCATCTCATTCATAAAAAAATTATATCATCCCCTCATGTTTGATTCATCATATGTCATCCAAGAAGGTCTAGCTAAAGAAAAGGCTAGAGGTGAAGAGCAAGTAAAAGAAACTTAAAATCCAAAAATGATAAATCTTGAGCTATTCCACCTCGCTATAAGGCCAATGCCCCTAGTCCTATGCTCGTTTATTAATACCTAAAGGAAAAGGGACTTGACAAATGAAAGAAAGAAAGAAAACATAAAGAAAAAGAAAAAGAAAGGGGTAGTAAGAAACAATGCCAAGGAAATAGTAACTCAAAGCTAGCTCCCTCTCAAAGGATTTTATATCAAATTATTGATGACTCCTAGCTCTTGAAAGCTAGTTGGACAAGAAAGAAGATCTATACAAAATCTCGTATGACTATGAGGGTCAGACATGACACTCCCTTTCCCTTCCCACACACTATTCACCATTTCACCAACATCGAACTTATTGATCTAGGAAATATCACTTGTCTTGGTCTTTGTCACATGTAATAGGGGCTAAAAGTGTCCTCCCATGGTAAACTTAGGAAAATTTTAAAATTAACCTTTGCTATGTTGTTTCTAGAAGAGAACACAATGTGTGCATCATCTAATGGCTTGTAAGGGGGTTAAACCCACCACTATAAGTGAGCACCCTACATTGGGAGTTGTGTACATGTATATGGGGTATCATCTATGCCTTGGGATCTGTGTACCATGCCTCGAGATCAATGAAACTACATTGGGATTCGTGTACCTATATATAGACATATCCATTGACTTTGGGATCCATGCCATTTTTCTTGGGATTTGTATACTACATTGGTATGTGTCACTGCCTTGGGATCCATGATAGTGCATTGGGCGATGACAAGGATGCCACATCATCATAGTAAGCACATGGATTACTCTAGGAGAGTGCCCTTGCCCAATTTGACTCACACGTGTGACTTTTCTCTCTCTCTTGGACCACACGTGGGAGGTAGTTGAGGACATATTGAGTTGGTTAAATTTTATTCCATGATTTTTGGGTTCTTCATCAGGTTATTATACACATGGGCCAGTTAGTTACAATTGGTTACAAGTGGTTGAGGTGGTTTCTACTTTATTGACTACACACATGCGATGAGGCACCCCTTTGTTCAGTCACACGTGCCATTTCTAGTTGGGTGCACTTCCTTTTGGTTGACCATTCTTCCACTCATTTGTTGGACCCCTACTTCATGGAGTTGGTTATGGGGGTGCCTTGTTTTTGGGACCCCTCTTGTTGACTGGTTAAGATTCTCATGAGATGGTTAGCATCTTTTGATGAGGGAGCCCCTACACTTGAGCATATTTTTGTAACTACATATGTATTTTCCCATGATTTTCACTTGGGAACATGGTATTTTCCCATGGATTTACTTGAGCTCACGGTTTTAGCTCATGGTTTGTGCTAGCACATTGTATTGACCATTGTATTGAGAGGCTCTTTATTTGTATAAGGAGGGACCCTCCTCACTTTTCATTTAGAGTTGGAGAATAAAAGAATCACTTGGCTTATTTTTGTTGGTGTTATTAGTTCATCATAGTATTTTTCATGAGAATTTGCTTGTGAAGAGTCTAGGAAGAGTGTTTTCATGCAATATGTGAAGGTGGATGATAAAGCTACAAGTGGAGGACCTTCATAAGGTAAGGTAACCTCCTTATAGTCCTTAGGCTTTTACATCTAGATCTAGGGTATTGAGCCTAACAAAAATTAATTTGATTTCTAGCTCTTACCTTAGGATAGAGTAGAGGCTACTCTTTGCTACTTGAAGAGCTGTCACATACTTTTTTGAATTTTTCACCACCTATATCTTGGAGCATCTAAGCATTTCTTGGGGGGATTTGCTGGGTACACCTTAGGGTTGCCTAGAATCCCAAGATTTGATGCAAGGATAAAGCCTCAAGAAGTACTAGGTTGACCCCATAGCCCAATAGATGTCAAGCACTGGTCTTTCCACTCTTTCTCTCTCACCTTTATATTCAGTTTTTCTCTCTTTACCTTGTTTCAAAGCAATCTAGGGGTTGATTATGAATAATTTCTTAGATCTAGATTGTTTCTTTCAAGTCTTGAGCTAAAATGTTAGATCTAGATTAGGCTTGATTTCATCTATGCAAATCATTTTGTTCTTTGATGTTTGATCATTAGATATTTGCATGTGTATGAGACCTAGAGATTAATTTCATTTTTGGGTAGATTTAAAGTTTGAGAATGAATGGATTCACGGTTTTTGAACCACATGTTGTTTGAGTTCTTTCATTCTAACTAAATTCTGGAAAATTCATTTGACATAAAGGTTTGATAAGTCAAACTTGTTCGTTTTTCATACTTAACCTAGGAGCGCTTAGCTAACCTTAAAATTTTGACAACATTTTGCACTTAAAGTACTCTAGACACAACAATCCACCAAATCGATGGCTCATTTAGGGGAATGATTTGCTTGAAAAAGGCTAACGTCTCCCTTAAAGGTTCCTTACCTTAGATGAAAAATCAATTGATTTTTGGTTCTGTGTATACAACATCTTTACTAAACATTTATGAGATGATATAATCCTAACACGTTGCCTAAAGGATCTTTCTTGATGCATATTAACCTTGGGTAAGTAATGTGGATGATTTGAGAAATTATTAATGATCTTAGCACTCTCATATGATGAATCAATGCCTTTATTGTTGATGTTTTTGTAGCTTCGGGGAGTTATTCTTACATTGGCCTTGGTGTTGGACATGTGGGAATCTTTGTTGGCACTCACATTACATTTTTATTTTGCGAAAACCCCTTTTATGTAGAGTTGGGGCTTGGAATTATTATTGTTGGGGCTTGGCACCCACTTGGAGGAATAAACAATTCTAATTTAATGTTGAGTTTAGAAGGGGCTGCTAAACTCACTCATTAGACTCCTATAAAAAGAGAGGCAATGTGAGGAGGCAACACACATCTTATTTTTTCATCATGGTGTTGGCATGCGTGAGTGAACACTCTTACCAAGGAGATTGGGGAGGGAAATTTCAGCAAGGAAATTCTTCAGTTGGGAAAATCTGATCTAGGGTTTCTTGACTTTCTCTCTCTCTTCATTCTTTTATCCTAGGAAGGATAACCACACGTGTGAGGCCGCACATGTGAAGGAGAACAATGACATGTGTGAGGGAGAGATAGCCGCACGTGTGACAGGAAGAGGAGAAGAGGTTGCACGTGTGAGACATACAATCCGTACAACAACATAAACAACTGCACATGTGGACCGTACGATGCATTTATTGCAGGTTGTATGACACGTGCGGATTGTACAGTTTGTTATGCCCAACTCCTAGGGGTAATTAAGGAGATGATGTCTCGAGGCCCTCATGTTGCACACATGGAGTATCAAGAGACAGCTTGACCGACAATGTCCACTTGCACAGACAGAGGCCCACCTCGCCACCACAGTTCCAGGTTCATCACGATGGTATCCACCACATTCGCTGGCTTTCGGAAGACATTGGGTCTTGCTCCATGAGGTACAAGCTAGGTATTATGGTGAGTGTCATTTCAATATTTGAGGCATTTGAGTTTGTGCATTTTAAACTGCTTTTGATTATGTAACGTCTGCTTGGACATTATGCTGTTTGCCCCATTTCACTTTGGTGGTTGACATTGTGCCCTAGTAAGTGGGTCACCCTTGGGGATAGGTTTGCTACTGGGAGGTCCTCTTGACGAGTCATCGTGCCGTTCTCGACCATACTTGTCACTTTCCACACTTCATCCCCTCATCTCCTTACCTTTTGGGATTTTCCGGTGTATTGACCCAAGAAGGGATTGTTCCTCATTTCATTGGAAGAAGGGGTTGAAGGCCTAGAGGCTTGTAGCTGGCAAAAGAGAAAAGCCAATCGTGAACCTTCTAGATGCTCGCCCAGGGATCCCGAGGACAATGAAATGTCTCTCATAAGAAACTGATGGGACCCAAAAGAAAATAACTAATGCAAAATGCCAACCAAGCTGGAGCATGTGTGGGCACTGTTTTTCATGTTTAGGTAGACGCCCCACACATGGTTTCAACTTGGGGTAGCATGATGTGACCAAGGTAGAGTCAAGGTGGGCATTGTTTTTCATGCTTAGGTAGAAGCTCACCTTGGCTTCAACTTGGAAACATCTTAAAAAGAATAAAAGGCAATAAATGGGCTTGGAAAAAGGTTGCATTGAAAACGAAGGTGCAATACACCCTCTACAAAGGCACCCACAAATGAGATACTACGGTCCCTTGTATGTCATGAACCCCATGCCAAAGAGTCTTGCCCCCATCCATGTCACTTTGTCCACATGTCTTAGAGAGGGGCCCGCTTGGAAAACACTCATAAACTTGAGGTATGATTCACCCAACAGGTCGCTTTGTCAACCCTCCCATACCTAAACTTGGCAAATTGCATAGGGTCTTTGAGCACTTGTTTATTTTGATGAGGTAGTTTAGATGTACATGCTCAAACGACTATTTTATTGATTTGATTTACTTATCATGATGCATTTGACTTGAGATCCTTGGAGGGCGTATTCATTGTCTTTGCAGGACCTAGTTGGTGGACATATTTGGAAGAACAAGCCTAGCTTGGGCTTCCTTGGGGCTTGAATCCCATAGGTCGGATGCCATGTCCCACACACCAGACGACAATGACAACCTTTGGAGGCCTGAGGAGACACCTTGGAGGACCTAACCCAACCCTTTGCTAGCCCAACGATTTGCTCTTGAGGCTAACATGTCACTTTTGAGGAGGTTGACATCACGCTGGGGATAGGGTTGGGGTGGTGGTGTTGGTTGACTTGACACTTGGCACGTTTTGATGGATGAGGGTTTTACTTGGAGGAGACAGGCCTAGCACATGAGGGGGAATCCCTAGAGGGCCCAACCACTTTCACTTTCCACTCCAACGACTTGCAAAAGTGCCAAAACATTGCCCTAAGGGGTGACATCATGCTTCTTTAAGGTTTCTTATGTGCATTTTAGGGTTAAATTTGAATTTTATAATGTAAAGGGGAAAAGTAAGGGTTGTTGTCCCCTTACTTTGTGGTTTACCCTAATTTTAAGTGGACAAACACTTGTAGTAGGATTTGTATAAATAGAGATCATTTCATTTCATTTTCACATCATAACTCTCCCATCTTGGAGAGGATTCTTGGCTGAAATTTGTGCCCTACTTGGGCAATTTTGTCTATCTCTCTTGCTACTATCTCTTGCAATGATTTGCTTTGGCTATCGGATGAAGTAAGGCACTATCTTTCTTGGAGGCTATTTCTTGCTTTTATGGTGGATTTTCTTGGTTAAAAGGAGTTTATCTTGTTAATGCTTGGACTAGGTAAGAAAGCTTTCATGTTATTGCTTCTTTTCTTGGTCACAAGGTTAATTTTCTAAGGTTTTGGGGAGTATAAGGGCATACAACCCCACTAATCCCATCATATTTGTCTTAGAATAATTTGTTGCATAAAAGAATACTAGGAGTAAAAGGGTTAACACCCTCCTAGGGTTTTCCTATGCTAGTCTTGCTTGCCTTGGGGAGTAAAAGGGCTTACACCACCAAGGAAGTAGCACAACTAGCCCTTTCATTTTTAAAGACTCCATAACCCAATAGTTAAAGGCACTAATCTCTTGCATTGGAGAAATAAAATCATTGCATTGGGATACGTAGAATTACGAGATATCGAAATTGTTTAAGTTGGAATCTTTTCTACATGTTATAAGCTTTCTTGTGCCCTAAGGACGTCCTCTTTTAGCCAAGTATTTCATTGCTGCAATAAATATAATGCTACAGGCATCAGGTATGCAACAAACTTCACTTTCTTTCATCATTTACTCACTTTTCAACCCTGGAAATTGACTTTTAAACCTAGATTATTGTTCTACTGGTTATGGGCTATCTTTTTGACGGTTTACTTGTTGATTTTTGTGGTTGGAACTTGCTGCTGTAGCAATTGTTTGCTACAGCCATAAGGCTGCCCTAACACTTTGCTGATAACTTCATTTGGAAGCCTTAATTTACTGTCAAAGTTCATGCTTAAATATTGGAAAGTTATCTATTGTTTTAGACTTTAGTACTTCATTGTCCAATAATTATTTGACAATTTTGATGGTTAAATATGCAGTAACTAGCTATTTTCCTTGCTGATATATATTTCTGTTGACTGCTGCAAATAGGGACATCAAGCTTAACTTGCTTGTCCATTGGATTGTCTAGTTTGTATCTTGTCTTTTCTTGTGTCTCGAGCAGGTACAACCATCTTCCGCAGGTACTCAAACACTTGGCAACCATAAACCACCTCTGAAGCTCGTTGTCGAGCTGCTCTCCACTTAGTAACCTGATCTATAGGGGCATCTCGTCATAATTATCACTTTCCATCTCATTTCCCACTAGGGTCACTTGGGACTCCCCCTTGTGTCAGAATTCTTCCTTCACAGAAGCGAGGGAGGGTTTATTTGAGGTGACAGTGGGTAAACTCTCCCACCGTTATCGCCATCCAGTGGATTGGGTCTGGCTTTGCCCAACCTACAGTTTGCGCGATAACATAGTTGACGCAGACATGCCGTACAGGGTGACGTCAGCATGATACAACAGATTTGTAAGTTGGAAGGGTTTTCCGGAATTTTTGCTGAAGTTGCAATTTGCTGAGAGGACTGGGTTTTTGTCCTCATAATTTCTCAATCTGAAAATTTTATTGAACAAAAATTTGTGTCTCTTTTGCATGGATGTTTTCTCTTTGATCTTTGTGCTTCCGCTATAATTTTCTGTCATAATTTGAGTTTAAAATTATTCAATGATAACAGTCCTGGTTTACTGTTTGAGGTCACTTAGAAGTAATTTTCAGGTCTGAAATTGAATGCATTAAATGCTTAAAATTTGGCATTTGTTAGTGGAACGACTTGGTCATTAAGTAAAATGACTTGTGTGTTTTTTTCAGCTCTTTCATGATTTGAAAATGGTGGTTAAAGGGTTTTGATGATTGGTTTCCTTTGATGCAAAGTATAGTGGCATTTACCTTATATTGATACACTACTAATCAACCCTTTATTTACACGCTTGAGACACGTTTAAGGATTGATATATCTTTTGTGTTCACTACTATACATAATTGCAGCACTTAATGGACAGTCCACTTAACTGAATTGAAACTCTTGAATATTTTTTTTAGGTGCTTGATGTCTTTATCTTTTGCTGCTGCTACATGTAATTGGTGGATAATTCATGTATTGATCTATAAATGTCATAAGTAACCTAATCGATGCAAGTTTGTTTGGATGATTCACTTTTTATCTTCATAATTTTCTAAGTAAACCTGCGCTCAGATTTTTATGGTCAATGATGTTTCAAATATTCTCTCAAAAGAATGCCAAATGATTGATCCAATATGGTAGTTGGGTGACAGTTGACATGCTCTGAAATATCCATTGAAATTTATGGTTGAAATTTGCCCTAAACCCTCATGTAAAACAGTGATCAGTTTCACATACAAGCATGCTTTAATTCTTGAACATTGTGTTGCACCTAGTGGTTAATGAATCTCTGCCAGACTGGTGGCTTTGTGATGATTCAATGTGTTCTTGAAGTGTTTTGGGGTGAATGAGATATGATCTAAATGATAAATCTCGTTGGCCAGAGATTGATAACTATAACAGCAGCAAGTTTGAAGGGCATTCCACTTGATCGTTAATACCCAATGAACATGTTTTGAATCTTTCCTAGTGGATGATATCTCTTCTAAACTTGATTACATGAATGGTTTACTAAATAATTCCAAGGTAATGATTACATGATATTAGGTGGATGTCATTATTTCTTGATATGATTGATCATATTTCCTTCACATGATTGAATGGTGGACATAAATGACAACATAATTAATCCCTTGGTATTTCCACATTTCTTCCTGCACTTTTCAAGACAATAGTTAAAGTGTGAAATCTGGTACTTTCCTTTCTTTGCAATACAGGAGCATAATTGTTGATCTCATTTGGGCTATTGAGTGGACATGAATGATAAGCAAGTTATAATTTTCACTTATTTCTTGTCACTCTTTCCAGCATAACAATAAACACATAACACAACAAATGACCTTTAATGGCTCGTAATTCAAGTGGTTGATTGAAACTTTGCATGCTTCACTTGTTTCAGATTTGAAAAAACCATAAGTTTAACAACAACTTCTAAGATTTAGTCCATCTGAGCTAAAGAGCACTCTCCCTTCACAACGATCATAGCTTGATTGACCATTAGGGACACCCCCCTTTGGTTAGGAAATCCTTTTTCTTAGCCTAAAAGTGAGAGGCAAGGCCACCAAGGTGACAGTGGGTGGCTTGCCCGGTAGTTGCCATTAGGCTCTCCTGCTGGGTTAGGACTTTTCCCTTAGCAGGGAGAGAGTTTGAGTGGTAACAAGGCTTAATTTTAGGGGATTCTCTCCTTAGGAAATTCGTAGGGTCTATTTTAGGCATGAGAAAAGTGCACTAAAAGAAGAAATTAGTCATATACAAGTATATTTTGTCTTGCAGGTGGCTATAATGGAAGGAGGGTGAACTTTTGGAGGAGTAGTTTCTTTATACACATGCTATTTTCTCTCAAAAGAGTAGCACTATTCTTGGAGACTATTATTATTATTATTCTATTTCTATCTATCCTCTATTCTTACACTTTCCTTCTATAAATTCTACAAGCATTGAAGAGGCAAAGGGTCTAGTTTTGTGAGTTATTGGAGCACTAGAGCTTATTGATTATTGCCTTGCACCCTTCATTTCTTATTCTTTTCTTGAGAGAGTGACATTGGGAGTTAGCATTGAGAGTATTATGATGTTTGGATTTAAGTTTGTAGCGATGTGATTGTATCTATCCTATTCTGCAAAGGATGATCACATTCTTGGGGAATTCTTTTCAGTCTAGACCTATCAAGTGTTGAATTTTCACTATGTTCTAGGCTCAAGCATGAGGTTTATTTCATTTATCATGTACTTGAACCATAAACAAATGCAGCAACACCATACACAAGTGTTGCAATAACCAAGATCACAAGAAGAATAACCATGCACAAGAACACAAGAAGTATGCTGGGAAAATCCTTCTCAAACAAGGGAAAAACCCAACAATCCTTTGCTATATTCTGAAGAGAAGATCCCCCAACCATAAACCCTAGATGCACACAAGAGGGTTCTCTACAACCTTGAAACTAGTGCCCAAGTGAGGTGCACACTTCAGCCGTACAAGTAGGTCTGAAATTTGCAAATGACAAGTGAGAGAGTGTGTTTCCTCAATGGGGAATCACCTCTATTTATACAAGACTAGACACAACAATAGGTGTGTCTCTTGGCACAATAGGGCCGACCTCAATAACTTAGTAATATAATTAATCATTAACCAAATATTAATTATCTTTCACATATGGTGGAGCCGACTTGTACCCTTTACATCACAATTAGGGTTACAAGTAAATCTTACACTCAGACAATATAGCAAGGGATCCACACGTCCACTAGTGCTCAGCCACTAGGGACACGCCCACCTATGCTCAGCCACAGGGACGTCATACTCGACAGATCTCTATCTCAACTGAGTCCACAGGAGAATCATCTGGAGTACCATCTCAAGCTTGACTCAACTGAGTCCAGAGGAGTACAAGGCAGGAGACAACACATCGACTCAACTCAGTTTGGAGGAGAACGATACACCCATCACATGGGCACACCCAACACATGGGCTGTCTCACAGGTTGACTCAATTTAGTCCAGAGGAGAACGTATCCTGGAGAATGTCACACAATGCTGCAATCATCAACACTCCCTCTCAGCTAGGGAGGCATTCTCCACCAGGCCAGGTCTCTCACGAAAGTACTCGAACTTCATCTCGGCAAGCGATTTGGTGAAGACATCTGCAATCTACTCATGTGTAGAAAGGTACTGCACATGTACTGCTTTCCTTTGCACCATATCTATGATATAATGGTATTTGATCTCAATGTGTTTCGATTTATCGTAAAACACAGGATTCTTTGAGAGCTTCACACAACTCTGGTTATCAAAATGAATAATGGTAGAATCCATCTCATGATCAAATAAATCTGCAAGGAGCTTGCGAAGCCACATTGCTTCGCGAACTGCCACACATAACACTATGTACTCTGCTTCTGCGGTACTCAAAGCCATAGAGCTCTATTTCCTACTGCACCAGGAAACCATGGCAGACCCCCAGATAAAACAACAACCAGATGTGCTCTTCCGGTCCACCGCCCTCCCTGCCCAATATGCATCGACATATCCTTGCAATCTCATTTCTACACTGGAGGCATATCTTAGGCCATATCCAACTGTGCCTCGTAGATATCTCAATACATGCTTCGCTGCTATCAAGTGAGTCTGTCTTGGCTGACTCATGAACTGACTGAGTAAGTTCACTGCATAACATATATCAAGTCTGCTGTTAACCAGATACATCAATGATCCAATCAACTGTCGATAAATGTGTGAATCAATCTCGCCTGAATCAGTAGAAGCCTCGCTCATTTTCTTCAGATCCATCACCATCATTGTAGGCATGGATTTGCAGTCTCTCATATCGAATTTCTTCAATATCTCCACTGTATATTTTCCTTGACTCAGGAAAATCTCATCAGTCCTCTGCCATACTTCTAGTCCCAAGAAGTAGTGCATCATACCTAGATCCTTCATCTTGAATTTAGAAGTCAATGCACGCTTGCATTCAACAATAAGACTTTCTGAACCGATGAGGAATAAATCATCAACATACAGGACCAAAATCAGGCACTCGTCACCAATAATGTGATAATATATGTTTGGATCAACAACACTCTTGCTAAAGCCCAAACTCATCATGAATCCATCCATCTTCTCGTACCAAGCACGAGGTGCCTGCTTTAGTCCATACAGGGCTTTCTTCAATCTGCACACATGAGACTTCTACTCATGTATCACAAATCCATCTGGCTACTTGATGTAAACTTCTTCCTCAATTTCACCATTGAGAAAGGCTGTCTTTACATCCATCTGATGTAGTCTCCAACCCATGGATGCAACTAGGGAAATGATCGTATGGATGGAAGTGTATCGGGCTACAGGAGCAAATGTCTCCTCATAATCAATTCCCTCCACCTGAGAAAATCCTTTGGCCACAAATCCCACTTTGTGCTTCTCAACACTTCCATCAGCTGCATGCTTGATCTTATAGATCCACTTGGAAGTCACTACAGACTTCCCTTCTGGTCTTGGAACTGTTATCCTCGATATCTAGGGATAACTAGGAGATCATGTCTCGAGGCCCACATGGTCCTAGACATGGA